>ML807896.1:285672-315416 GCA_009831015.1 Picea engelmannii
CATTCTATTTGGTTAAATTGTTTGGTAATTGTGATTGAATTGTTAGGTGCAGGCAATTCTAATATCATGGCATAGATGTTGTACATGTTGAATTATGATGTACAAAAAATACTGACAATCTGTTGGTTGTATGCAATATATAATCATTGCAAGAAAAATGGTATTTATCATGGTGCTTGCTGAAATCCATAAAGAAAACTACATTCTATTATTCCAACAACGATGAAAAAATATTTATGAAATAGAATTTCATGTTTTGGGGAAAAGTTGAATTCCCTTTGAACTAAGTTGGAGTTCTTAAATGAATTATTTTATGTTCTTTCATGATAATTGCATTTGTGTGATGCAGATGAGAGGATATGGATTAAAGTTGGAACTCCTGGAACCACAATTCTCTCAGACTTCCTGTTCGGCCCGTGTTGGAGCCTTGGAAGGGAAGTTGAGCAGTCGATGAACTTTTCGATAGTGAAGGTGCATACTACCTTGGGTTGTACAGGTATGTAGGGAAGAGAGACCATTGGTTGGAGTGTTGCTGAGTTTTGGGCACCTTGGACTAGACTATGTTGATGTTGATTGTGGGCCATGGTTATCTTAGGAAGCCATTTCCATTATGGAGGCATAGCCCCTACTCGGGGTGGTACATTGTTGAGAGTTATCAACAATGAGATCTAAGGTTGGGTGGAGCGTCATGGATATGCAACCATTTGCTACTTCAATGAGGTTTAATTGAAGCATGTAATAAGGAACAATGAGTTGAATTATTTCTTAAAGCAACTCTATGAAATAGAGCAATTGACTTCCAGTTGCAGTATGAGTATGAGAATTGGTGTTGGAAAGTAGAGCACTAGATGGATAACCAGCTTTCAATAGTTAAAGATTGGATATTTTAAAGAATTTGAATGGTACATGGTATATAATGCATTGAGGATAGTGCATAAATAAGGGGGGGGGGATTGTAATATCCCTAGGTCGAACCCCAACTGTAAATATAATAATGTACTTAAGCTAGTGAGATGTTTTATATATTTTTTGCATGCATATTTCATGGCATAGTACGTGCATGTGCTGCACAGTGAAATGATGAAGTGTGCACATTCCAGGATACTGCGCGAAAAAACTTTACCACACACGATTTTGAGGCCAAGGAGCCTTTGTGTGTATGTTATGTTTTTTTAGGCTGGTGAGCCAGTTATTATAAGCTAGGATGATTATGTTTTGTATTAGGCCAGAGAGCCTAGATGCTAATGGCCAAAGTGCCTATTTATGTATATGTTATATCATTAATATAAAATACATCGCTGCACGTAGACCGACTATGATAAAAGAATATGGGGGACTAAACTCCACTAGTTAGGGAAAGGGTGGGGGATAAAAGTCAAGGAAAACGGCTAAGCTAGGGAGATTAAGCCACAAAGAAATATTATATAATATTTCTTAAAAGTATAAAGTATGAATAATTATTTTATCCTAAGTTCTAATGTTGGGGACAAGTGGGCCAAAGTAGCTCCCAACATGACAAGTGTCAGGTTGGGGACATGCATACATATTGTTGGGACTTAGTTCATTTTCCCATTGATTCCTTTCATCATTCAGTCATCCAGTGAATTATCCATGACCATTCACTGATGCAATCAACCATCCTCCATACTTCCTGTCATTGTATCTGAACCATTATCCATAACCATACCTATTTGTGTAGTTAGTTAGCTTGGGAGTTGGACTGAAGAAGTGAGTTGTCAGGCCCGTGGGATATTGAAGAGGTAGGTTGTCAGGCCCGTGAGCAATTCTATGGGTGAGAGAATTGTTGGAAATTGATTTCCTGAAGGTGCTAAACTACAGGTGTAGGGCTTTGAGACTTCCTGTCCGGCATGTTACTGAAGCCCAGAAAGGAAGTGGGGCATCCGAAGGACTATTGAGCAGAGCAGGGGCACACTTCTTGGGGTGGGACAAGAATGTGGGGAATGAGATATTGTAGGATGTTATTTTGAGTAGGCACCTATGACAGAGTCTTTCCTATTGTCTATGAGCCATTAGCCTGGTTAGGAATCCCTTTACCTGGGTGGAGTTTAGTCCCAGCTCAGGGGTGACCCACTGCTGAGAGTAATGAGAAGTGTGGTATAAGGCTGGGAGGTTTGTGGAAGGTCTGCATGCAGTTGGTGATATTCTTACCAAGATAAGTGCCAATTGTGCGATAAATTTACATGCTGCATTATTATTTACGTGTTCAGTTTTACGGGTTTATTCTATGTGTGGTTATAACTATTCATATGTTTATGGGTATTTCATGTATATGTTGCATGTCTATGTTTACTATTATTTCAGTATGAATTTGTGCATTTACAGATGTATTTGTCTATTTACATTATATATATATATATATATATATATATATATATTTCCGCAAGAGTTCTATGTGTATATATTTTAATTGCATGCAGTTTGAAAAATTGATGTGGCATAGCTCAGTGGGATGTTGGGTATGTTATAGTATGTTCTGCAGAGAGAATAAAAGCATTCTTTGCAGTAGCGTGGCCTGACATGGGTGGCCAGGGACATTAAAAAAATACATAACAGTAGAAAAATCACAATTTCCAGCCAAGAAAAATCCACTTACGATGCACTAAAACAATCCCAAAATCTGCCTCATAATCTGTGCCAAATTGTTGTCCCTCGACCAATTTTTGTGGAAATGTTGGTCGTGTTTGACCAATTTTGGAGCTTCAACAGGATGGTCGAACATGGAGCTCCCAGGCAAAGCAGAGATTGCGGGATCTCACCCTTTTTGCGGTCTTTTTGGGTTTTAGGGTTTATGTAATGGGTATGGGATGTCAGCCCATGGGTTTAGCCATGTTTAGGCCCCTTTTGTAATGTATAAATAAGTGGCTGAGAGATGTAAGAGGTCTAATTTTGCTAAGTGCAAGTTTGATCTATGTGATTGTATTGATACTTGGCTTAGTGCATGAGTAGTTGTCTTTATGCAAGAACTATGTTAAGACTTGCAGAGCTAAGTGCAAGTGATTGTAAGAGACTGGGTAAGGTTTTGTGTTATTCAGGAGTAGGATTTTTTCCTTGACCTAACTCAGGGAAGTAGGATCTAGTGAGGTGCGCGCAGATCTCATGTCCTATGCAAAGTTGGATTTGTGGCTTAGTGCATGTAAGAAGATTGGAAGAGACTAATAAAGAAGAGAAGAGTTGGTGGACATAGCCCCACACTGGGTTGAACCACGTATATCCTGTGTCAATGTGCTTTGTGATATATTGTTCATGTTTTTTATGTATTTAATTGCTTAGTGTAATGATCTTGATGTATAATAGGTAGATCCATTGATGCTTATTGCTTTATACATGAATGAATGTTAGATCTACTATGATGTTATGTGATAAGTGGTTAGATGTGCTTGATCTTGGTTGTTACTGCGCCAATCTGTAATAAGGGTTTAATCATAAGAGTTAAAGACTAAAGAATGTTATTGGCTAAGTTCTCTGTTAAGTATTGTGATCACAGGTCTGTGTCCCAGCTAGGTTGTAGACACTTGAGTCCTACAACCCCCCTTGCCTCTACCTTGGATGAGACTTCATCTACTTCACAGGTGTTTCTGAAAGGGTCGGTAGTTAGGGTTTTGTTGGTGCATTGTTGAAGCATTGAAACCTGAGTCTGCCCCTCTGCCAACAAACGGTTCTGTTGCCAAGAACTGAAACTGTGACTGTCGAGAACTGAAGAAAAGAGAAAGATCTATTGTTGTAGTGTGCAATAGTCTACTTGACTTGTGAAGCTCTGTGCTAAGAAAGGAACCTGATCTGAAGAAAAGAGGTAAAATCTTAAATCTTTGTTCTCTAATGAGGGTAATATAAGTGGAAATTTTTTTTTTGGAAGTATGAATCTAGGTATGCTTGATAGATTTTGTCATAGTCAAAAAACTAGGGCACAACTAGAAGATAGAAAAGTTGATTTGAATAGATATGATAGAAATAGTGAAAGATATGTTATTCCTATGCATAGAAAGAATTTTTGGACTAATTAGTGAATGCAGGAACCTAGAAAGAATTTTTGCAGATTGCAAGTCCAGTACTGTGATCCTAGTGCGCAGTACAAGAAAGGTTGGGGATCTTTTAAAAGAAAGAGAGGATTGACATTATGTTATAATTGCAGAAGACTAGGACATCTTGCTAAGGAATGCCCTGTTATAGGTCCTATTTGTCTTTGTTGTAAAGTTGTTGGTCATGAGCTTTTGGATTGCTCTAGAATGATTGCTAAAGTTGAAAAGATGAACATAAGCCAAGAAAACTATGAAGAAGGTCAAGAAACTAAGGATATGTTAGAAAACCAAAAAGAATGAGAGACCCTATTATTACAGATGAAAGAAACATTGAATGATCATAGAGACATCAGTTTAGCAGAGATATTAAAAGAGAAGCAGTGTATAGAAACAAGAATAGGGGACTTCAACATAGAATGTGTTCTGGATGAGGAAACAAAGGTGAATATCGTGCCAGAAAGCACTTGGGAAATTTTGGGAAAGCGTGCTATGGTTCCTTCATTGGGAGGGATAGGATTGTTTAAAGGAAAGTTGATAACCCTATTTGAAAGACTTACTAATGTACCTATGATTTCCCATGGAACATTGACATAAGAAGAATTTGAGGTCATTAAGTTTGTTGAGAACAATGCTCCTTTTGCACTTTTTCTAGGAACGACCTGGATTGAGAAAGATCATATCCGAAGGAAAGAAGAGGAAGAAGTTGCAAAACAGAAAAACCAAGAATTAAGGGACTTTTTAGCCAAGAAAATAGAGCGACTAATAGAAGAACATGAGGACTAGTCGAAGAAGAAGAAGGTTGTCAAGATTGAAAGAATGCAAGAAGGCTTACAAAACCTATCCATGCAGGAGAGAAGAACACCTACCCCAGAAGAAGTAAGAGAAGAGGTACTACACTCGAACCCTTTGAAAGACCCTCAATAGTGTGAAGTCCCTTTACTAGGAGAAAATACGAATAAGAATGGAAAGAGGAACCTAGAGACTCAGATTATAGGAAAGAAGGCCAAAAATCTTAGTAAGAGGAAAGCAAAGTTAGAAAAATTGCAAGAAGTTCCAAAGAGGACTTCGCAGAAAGAAGGCTTACAGAACTTAAACTTCGTTGGAATAGCAGAACAACGCAGAATGGCACTTCACCATGGCGAAGCTATATGACCGTTGGAGGTGTCCTGACCAATAGAACGACGCTCCAGAATGAATAGAAACACAGTTATTGCCAGAAAGATCACCATTGGATCGTTGGGACCGTACCATAATAGATGGAATCGTATTGATTGAGAAATTCCTGGCCATTGGAGAAGTTTGTTACGACATTGCTTATTTATTCCGTCGAATGCCTCACCAGGGACACTTTTGCAAACCGAGAAATTCGAGCTAAAAAAGAACTATTTGCTATCGCACTATGCTTTTGAGACCTCATTATCCATTTTTCTTACCTTGAGCACCCGCTCGCCCACCCGAGATATTTGATCATGAGCATGCATGTCGGGTGACCTTAGCGTAGTAGAGAAGTCTGTGGAGGAGATATTAATAGAACTTATGGCTGAGAAAGTCATGTCTGCAAGAGTACATGCCTCATCGATGAAAGGATTGCAATCATCCCCCTCGAGTGGACGTCAATCTGGTCCATCCCGAACTGCGATGGAAAAGAGAAGAAAACACCACGATGATTTGGCGAACGCAAAGCAGATCCCATTGGTCTTGCCCGACTACATCTTGCCTTTGGCTAGCGTAGTTAGTCGTGACAACATCTCGATATATTTTGAGTACACACTCATCACAGTGTACCTCCCAAAAGTGATACGCACAGTAGGACCGAAGTTGGGATTGATCCTAGCTCTTAAGATAAGTGATCTTAACCTTAGTGATAGGAAGAATTATGGAATGCTCGTGCTGCATAGATACTTGACAAAGACGATTAGGAAGAAGCCTAAGATAGTTCCCCAGCCGTGGATCAAGGAGATCGCGAGGTCAACTATCTTAAATGTGATGAAGATACCACACTTCAGTAGACATTAGGAGGTTAACATGTGTGTTAAACTCCTCCTTTCGTGCTTCCATGGTAGGTACTTGTGGTTAGATAGGTGCATCACTATGGATCCGACGTTGATCCACCTCATTACTAGAGTAAGCAAGTAGGGACTAGACCCTCATAAATTCTACCCAAGGAAGGTTGCAGATTTCTCCCTGGCGCAACGAATAAAGGAGGCGTATGGCGATGTGGAGAAAGGGAAGTGAGGCTACAAGGTAGCCTCCATCCAAGATGGCACAGTGCACCTAGCTTGGTAGTTGATAGCGGGCAAGATCGTCCATGAGGTTCGTTGGCGACCTTGTAGGGAAGTGCTTTGAAGGGATGCAGATGAACTGGGTGAGCTACATCGTCAATGAGTTGGAGAAGGACTTTCGTGAAGTGCAGGACCAAGGTTATGAATTCCACTTCAGTTCGTTGTTGATTCTTATAACATTTGTTTCTTGGGAGATGCTAGAGGGAGAGAAATTCCTTGAAGTCAAGCCATCCGAACCACTGGCCGCGAGGTTCACCACCTTGTGGTATTCAAGCAATATGGAGAAGTAGTGGCAGTTGAACATTGTCTTCCACACTTACTACTTACAACTCACATGGGCCGTTAAATCTTTCCCCCGAATGACGTCGAATACACTCCATCGGCTTAGGCCATTAGCAAATTTTTACGGAGACCGACACTTCATATATATCACCACGCACGGGGACGTAAGCAAGGAGGAGATGCAGTCATACTACAAGATGACCGAGGAAGATATGGAGGAAATAACCAAGGAATGGCCTGTAGAATTCCTTGTACCATTCAAGAAGAGAAATCTCTCTGACCCTGACATCATCAGAAGTCCGTTGGATACCCAGGAAGGGTATGATGGATCGAGCAGCGCTAAGAAGAAGAATAAGAAGGAAGAAGTGTAAGACATAAACAATGCATTAGAGGAAATTGCATCTGATTCACCTGGAGGAGGAGGAGGCGACGAAGTAAACCAAGAGGAGGAAGAGGAAGAAGACAAGCAAGAAAATGGCGAAGTAACTCCGCCAAAGGATCCCCTTATAGAGGTTGAGACTTCAAAGTAAAGGAAGCTTTCTCCAAAGAAACCATCAGCATGAAAGAAGAGACTCACGAATAATCCTCAGTCATAGAATGTGCTCACAGTGGATGATATTGACCTCATCATCGCAGCTATAGCAGATACTTTGGAGGATATCTTGTAGCGAAATTAATCAAAGCAGGAAACGATGTATGACATAATCAAGGCAGATATTAAAGGGGTACTACAAGCTCTCTATTCGAACCACATAGTGTCTACTATGCCATCATCATCAGAAGGTATAGAATTAGGGGATGAGCCTACCCAACAATGCAGATTAGTAGATGCGACAGAGGCTCACCTTCGACAAGTACAGGAAGAAAAAGAATAGGCCACAAAGGCCTTGAAGCAAGAAAAGGAGGAATACCTAGAGAAACTTCAGGTTGTGCAACAAGACAAAGAAGACATTAGAGCAAAGTTTGAGGAGGACATAGAGCAAATCCAGAGAGAAAAAGACCAGTTGCTCACAGAGAAGACTGCGGTCAAAGAGGTAGTGGCTAGAGAACTTCGCTCTATGTTGGGCTTGGCCCAAATGGAAGATGCGACAACTGAGACCCAAGTAGGGAAGCTCACTGAGGCCATTCAACAGCTTCAAGAAAGAGTAGTTGAGTTAGAACTGCAAGCAATGTCGAGCACTCCACAAGAAGTGCAAGACCAGAGGGAAGAAACTGTCAAGAGCCTAGTAGAGAGAATCAAGGTGTTGGCTTTGTAATGTAAGAAACTAAGAAGTCGAAGTGTGCAGACCTATGAGTGCCTTGCAGAAGACCCAAAATTGAGAACATTGGAGGCACATCTCTAGGAAGCAAAGCAACAGGCGTCGATCGTGCAAGTGCAGCTAAACCAACTTACAACCATTGAGAATATCAAAAGGTCTCAGGAGTAGCACGTAGTTCAACAGCAGGTCACTACCATCTAGAGAAGGATGATGGAGGCGACACAATGACTACAGCTGGTGTAGGACAAAGCCTGCACACTCTTTGAAGAGATTGAGGGACAAGGATCACAGTTGGAATAGGTGGTTGCCAAAGTGGAACACTGCCTCGAAGGGCCTATCACTGAGCAAGTCATTGAGGAGTGCATCGAGCATGAGGTAATGGTGAAGCACCAAGTCGAGAAAGCTCAAGCTAAGCTCGAGGCCTTCGAAGAAGAGTTTCCCATATCAAAGTGACTCGGGATGAGTTGCAGGTGAGTGTTGGGGGCCTATTGGCCCTCGACCAAGTTTTTTGGAAACGTTGGTCATGTTTGACCATTTTTGGAGCTTCGACAGGCTGATCAAAGAT
This sequence comes from Picea engelmannii, assembly GCA_009831015.1. Classification (NCBI taxonomy): domain Eukaryota; kingdom Viridiplantae; phylum Streptophyta; class Pinopsida; order Pinales; family Pinaceae; genus Picea; species Picea engelmannii. The sequence continues at coordinate 294,098 of ML807896.1, forward strand.
GGAGCGCCCAGGCGAAGTGAAGATCATGGGATATCGGCCGTTTTGAAGGATTTTTGGATTTTAGGGTTTATGTAATGGGTATGGGATGTCGGCCCATGGGTTTACCCATGTTTAGGTCTTGTTATCCCCACTTTTAGGGATAACTAGGAGATCATGTCTCGAGGCCCACAGGTCCTAGACATGGAGTACCCAGAGAAGGATTAACTTTAGCATGGACCTAGAGGGCCCACCTTTTCTTTCTTTGAACACCCTTACCCTGTTAGCAGCAACATCCATCACCATCGGCTTGGTTTTGTGTCAGAGATGGTTCTTGCTCCATGAGGTAATTGGTTCAGGTATCATGGTATGCATCACTTTGATCATCAAGACCCTTGAATATGTGCATCTGATTCCTTTTGTTTCTAACAATGCTTGGATCTTACACTTGCCCACTTGACCATGTCTGGGGGAATCGACAAGGTGCCCTAGTAATCCCGTGTCTGTAGGTTTTGGTTTGCCACTGGAGGTACTTTTGAAAATCCATCCTCCACTCCCATCACAACACTTTTCATCTTGTTTCCCACTCGCCTATCCCATTCCAATTGTTCAGGCACTGGGTTGACCTACTTTCACGACTACACCTTATCTCGTGGGAAGAATGGGATAAAGGCCCAGAAAGTAAAAGAAAGCTAGTAAAAGATAAAATCCTATGAACAAACCTCGAGACACTTCGCCCAGGGATCCCTGAGAAAGCAATAAAGGGATTTTCATCAAGAAACAAGAGGGAGCCAGAAAATAATAAAACAAGACCTAGTCAGAGGATAAGGGGTCTCATCACGAGCCAACCTATTAGGTCCATGGGTACCTAGAAATATGACATTACCACCAGCTGGTTACCACGCCAAGGTAGTGACCTTTGGTTACATGGCCAAGGGAAAGGGGGTCTCATCACGAGCCAACCTTCTCATTTTTGTGAAAGTACTTGTGGGTAACACTGTCGCCACTGGTCACCATGCCAGGGCAGTGTGCCCTGATTATCTCTTGAAGAAATAAGAATAAAGGAATAAAAGAATAAAAATAAAAGGCATGAATGGGCTTGGAAAAATTGCATGCAAGACAAGTACAACTCACCTTCTACAAAGGCACCCATAGGTAAAGCTTATCATCCTCTGCCCCCCATTGCACCCACCTGCTTGGACATCCCTTGACCACATAACCTACTTACATGGATTGAATGAGGTCTCTTCCAGAAACTTTCCTTCTCTAGTGGACACTAGCCCAATAGGATGCCCTGCTCTTTTCTCCAGACTTGTATTGCAAGATTGTGTAATGTTTTTGAGATTTTGACTTATGTATTAGGGATTATATGCATGTGTTTAATAATATTGATGATGATATGTGATTGAAATTGCTATGATCCCTGTGACTGATGAGCCCATGGAGGGCATAGCTGTTGATGTGCAGGACCATGCGCGACAGATAGGTACCATTTTGGATCGGTACACATGGGGAGATGATTAGTTTGGACCTCCATTGGTTTGAAGAGCCCATCAAATGGATGTTAAGACCCCATCAGGGGGAAGATACAGAACAAAGATGAATTAGGGGCTTTGCACTGGAGAAGAGGAGGACGTTCCATCAGGGGCACTTTGGCAGGGCTTGACCCATGGGGATTGACCCATTTGCAGTGGAACGTTGGCTCTAGATGGTTTGGGACATCACCAGGAGGCTTATGACATCATCATGAGCATGCTGGTAGATGGATAGGGAAGTTGGCACATGTGGCATTCTGGAGGAGCTGAAGGAGGGCTAATGTCTTGCTTCAGGAGGCTACATTTTCCCTAATAGGGGCTAACATCACCCTAGAAAGGGGTGATGTCTCACCTTTTTCTTGTTTAGGGTTTTAATTTAGCATTTAATGTAAAAACAATATGATTTTAGTATTTTGGCCTTGTCGTCCTTTTTCATGACCTAAAATGTAAAATTAGGCCATTGTATTTTATATATGAAGGATTTTCACCTTCATTTTTACATCATCTCTCACTCACTCATTAGTGAGGTATGAAATTTGCACCCTCTCTTGGGTTATTGGCTGATTTAGTGATGCGCACTTGTTGAAGGAAGATTTTCTTTGCATATTTTGGCATTTCTCTTGATGGAAGGTGTTACAACTAGGGTTTGCTATGCTTTTCTTGGTGATATGTAAGTATTTTTTTGCAAAACTTCTTGATTGAACAGTTGCATTACTTATTTCTTTCATATGTTTATAATTTTCCTGAATAAACCCTAGGTGACAAGCACACAAGTAGGTCCTTGTCTCATGTCCCCATTGAGAGAATTTTCAGCCATTGATTGAAGAAGGAGAGAGCCTAGTCATAGCTACACTCTCATTTTCTCTTCATTTTTCTAGCTGTACTATTTACAAGATGAGAAGAAGGAGACACCTTAAAGCCTAACTCTTCTACACTTTGGGATGATTTTTCTAGGGTTTGCTGGTAGATCCTTGATGTAGCAATAATTTGCTTCATCAAACCCTCTTGTCTTGGTTTTATGCTATCTTCAGTTAACCGTGATTGCCATTGACCTAAGGAAGGAGGAGAGAGCACCAAGGCCTTGCCATAGCAACACCAGAGTGAGCCTCTCTCCCATAGGGTTTTGATTTTGAGGCCTTGCTATAGCAACACCTCAAAACTTCTCTCTATAGTCCTTGGCCTTTTTTACCCTTTTCTTCCTTTAGCTCTTGCATCCTTCACTTTTGACTCCATTAACCCTAAGGCACTGATCTAAAGACTTCTTGCTTTGTAGTGAACCTGATCACAACAACTTTCAAAAATCTTGAATCAAACCCTAACTACTAACCCTAGCCTAGAAATTAACCTAACTAACCTATTGCTATCGTCATCTATTGATATTATCATCATTGTGCAGCTAACGTTTTCTTTATAAGCAATTGAATGGTAGTTAAAGACATAAATTGAATTGAGTATTGATCTGTTACATTGAATTCCACATCTGTCTAGAATTTATTGGAGAAGTGACATATTTATCATTGTTATTTTATAAACATTGACTTCATCAATATTTATTGCCAAATTTCTTATATGTGTATCAGATAGTCATTGATTTACATGAAGTACTAGCTAAGTGAGAAAACTTGGAAATATCAGTTTCTTGTTGCTTTATTCTCAGGAAGGGATTCTACTTGGTTATTGCCTTTGGTTATCTTTATTGGCTATAAGCCAGACTATCTGCTTGGTGGTGACTTGTGAGGGGGAAAACTTATGTTTGTCTTATAATCCTTTGCCTTCTCAAAGCCCCAGGTCACCAGGGACATCTCCCTTGGGCCTTACCACCCTAAACAGAAATAACCCTCCTATCGATGTAACATTGGGTAGGATTGGTTCCAGTTACGCCAATTTGCCTCTTCAATATTTAGCCTTTTATCCTTGCTACAAACTGCGTGATAACATTTTGGCACCATTGTCGGGGAACACTGAGTCAAACCTTCCTCAAGATGATAACTTTTTGGTAAGCCTTGCCTCTAGAATCTTTATCTAACAAGCTTACATGGCAACTCCACATTGGGTGTTTTCCCTTATCCTTTGATAGTTTCAAGCAAACTATCTAGCGACTCCACAAACCAAAAAGAGGTACGATAATCCTCCTCAGTCTTTCAGAAGGAAGCCTCCCCGAAACTCTCCTGTTGTAAAATCACTTTTTGGAGGAAAGCTCCCTTTGAAAACCATGTCTAGCTCAACAACTCAGACCAATACAACGAACCACATAACAACCAAAGACAATGGTCATCTACTCTTTTCAAACCGCTAGACATGTCAGCCATACTAGGCTACCCTAGGAAAATGCCACCCAAGTATGAAAAGTGGTTGCCTAAATTTACTGGCACTGATGCAATCAATGCCGAAGAACACATGAGCAATTTTTGCATGTTTTTTCAGCTTCATCCCGTTAGTGATGATGTTGAAGGCTTGGTCATGAAATTGTTCTCTGCTACCCTCCTTGATGCTTCAAGGCATTGGTACCTAAGCCTTCCCAATGGTATTATTAAAACCATGGAAAAACTAGAAGAAGTTTTTCTCAAGAGATGGAGTGTCAAATAATATCCTAACATGCTTCTTACTTGACTAAATTCCCTTTGGAAACATGAGAATGAATCTATTCGGGAGTTTCATACTAGGTTTGAGATTTTACTACAAAAGATACCTGTGAGCCATCATCCAAATGGTGATTACCTTGTGCATATCTATACCAAGTCTTTCAATGGCCAACTAGGGTATCTTCTTAGGGACAAAAACCCCCAATTGATCCAACAAGCCCAACAGCTCGCTACTAAAATTGAGGGCAACCTCATTTCATCTAAGATTGAGACTTTTGCAAATCCGAGGGGGAAAATGGACACCAAACCAAAGATACTTCACAATACTGAACCTAGAGAAATTATAAGCTTCCATGGATGGTATCATTAAGAATCAAGAATTAATGATGAGTAGGATCGTAAACTTGGAGAGATCCCAAAGAGAAGCTCCTAGGGTCCTGTACAAAGGTCAATTTCAAAAGGGGAACCAATTTTATAAACCAAAGAATGAACAATAAGTTCCAAACACTTTAGCCCCTACAAACGTTGTGGACGAAAACCCTTGGTGCCTAGAATGCAGTGAAGCACATTGGGAGCATGAATGTCCCTATAGCAATGATGGTCATCAACAAGTGAACAATATAGGCCATGTCAATGAAGGTCCTCAAATAAATGACTACATTAGAGCATCAGGAGGGCATGAAAGAAGCAACCAGGTTGGCTAGAATGGCAATAATAAACAACCTAGACTAGGAATCGAAAGATAAGTTTAAGAAACAAGAATTCTAGGTGTATAGAATAAACAGGATAAACCAACCCACCTCTACCATTCCTTTGGTAGCACAAACGAAACCCCCACCATTGGACGTACTTCTCCCTAAGACATCCAAAACTGAGAGGGTTGACTTGAATTTTGACTTGGAGGGGGTGTTGTCCAATATGCATGTAACCATCCCCCTTAAAGAAGTCATAAAGGTACCATCTATCAAAGAACGTTTTGAAAACTTTTTTCAAGGATCAGATGGACCCATGGACCCTCCTATCATGCTGCAAGACGATCACTTTAGGGTCCGATATGATGAGCATCCTCCCTTCTTCATGACCTTGATAATGAATAACAAGAACCTCAACAACTGTATGATGGATTCAGGGGCCAGTGCTAACATGATGTCTCTCAAGGTCATGCAACAAATAGGATTGAAAGTCACATGAACATACAGGAATGTATGTGGTTTTGAATCTAAAGCCATATCCACACATGGGGTGATTGAGAATGTCCAAATTTGCCTTAAAGAATACCTCGAGAAAATCATCCACATGGACATAGTGGTCGTAGATGTACCATATGTATGGGGGATGTTATTGTCTAGGAAGTTTTCTACAAATATAGGGGGTACTCTTGAGATGGACCTCACTTATGTGAATATACCCTTGAAATATGGAACCATGGGTCATCTCTAAAATGTACTTGTGACTACAAATCATGTGCAAGAGCCTAGTGATCCCATCAAAGATGACAAAGCACATGATGAAATCATACAAAGTCTTCATTAGTATTATCCAAATGACATGCCCTTTGCAACAGAGGAAGAATTTGATCAGATTCAGTGGCCTAAGAAAGAGGAATACCAACAACTCCTAGACAAGTACAAAGACAAGGAGACGGGGACTGTGAAGATACTAAATAAGGAAGAAGAAGATGGGCAGATTCATCCATCCCAGCAGGAAGTGTTGACAGCAGAATCCCACCCCCCTCCCTCTGCACAATACACCAGGGTCATCCAAGGGACAACCAAGTATAAGATCAGGAAGTACAAGGAAGGGGACATAGTATGGATGTGGGATACCCATAAAGGAGAGCCAACCAATTTCAAAGGAAGCACTCAATCATGGCTCAAACCTTTCAAAGTTGGAAGAGAATCAGTTGATGACTCCTACTATTTGTCCACTTTGGAAGGAAGAAGGCACCCACTACCGATCATCGGGCACCTCCTCAAACCCCACCAAGGTGGGGGAACCTAACTTCATAGGTAAGTGTAGGTAAGTAAGCATTCTTGCATTTGTGTATTATACCATTTGCATTGCATGATAGTTTTCTTTCATATTCACATTATTGATTGCTTTATTTCAGTCTTATATACATATATATATGTTGGGGTGGCATTACCACCCCAATCAGTTATTTATGTTTGCTATTGAGATCAAGAAGGTAAATAGGTTATGCTAGAGATGCTGAGGTTCTCATCCTCTCTATGGTGAGCACATGTCCCCGAGTTGGAGCTAGATGTTATCCCCACTTTTAGAGATAACTAGGAGATCATGTCTTAAGACACACAGGTCCTAGACATGGAGAACCAAGAGTAGGATTGACTTTAGAATGGCCCTGGAGGGCCCACCTTTTCTTTCTTCCAGCACCCTTACCCTGTCAGCAGCAACATCCATAACCATCGGCTTGGTTTTGTGTCAGAGATGGTTCTTTCTCCATGAGGTAATTGGTCCAAGTATCATGATATGTGTCACTTTCTTCATCAATACCCTTGAATATGTGCATTTGATTCGTTTTGTTTCTAACAATTCTTGGATATTACACTTTCCCACTTGACCATGTCTAGGGGGATTGACAGGGTGCTCTAGTAAGCCTGTGTCTGTACATTTTGGTTTTCCACTGGGGGTACTTCTGAAAAGCCATCATTTTCTCTCGTCACAACATCACTTTTCATCTTGTTTCCCACTCGCCTATCCCATTCCACTTGTCCAGGCACTGGGTTGACCTACTTTCAGGACTCCACCTTATCTCATGGGAAGAAGGGGCTAAAGGTCCAAAAGGTAAAATCAAGATGGTAAAATATATAAGCCTAAGAACAAACCTCGAGATGCTTCACCCAGGGATCCCCGAGAAAGAAATAAAGGGATTCTCATCAAGAAACAAGAGAGACCCAGAAAGATTAAAAAAACAAGACGTAGTCAGAGGATAGGGGTTCTCATCACAAGCGAGCCTATTAGGTCCATAGGTACCTAGCAGTATGACATTATCACCAACTGGTTACCACGCCAGGGTAGTGACCTTTGGTTACCTGGCCAAGGGAAAGGGGGTCTCATCACAAGACAACCTTCTCATTTATGTGAAAGTACTTGTGGGTAACATTGTCACCACTGGTCACCACGCCAGGGAAGTGTCCCCTAATTAGCTCTTGAAGAAATAATAATAAAAGAATAAAATAATAAGAATAAAAGGCATGAATGGGCTTGGAAAAATTGCATCCATGACATGTACAACTTTCTTTCTACAAAGGTACCCATAGGTAAATCTTAGCATCCTCTGCCCCCCATTGCACCCACCTGCATGGAAATCCCTTAACCACATCACCCACTTACATGGCTTAAATGAGGCCTCTTCCGGAAGCTTTCCTTCTCCAGTGGACATTAGCCCAATAGGATGCATTGTCCTTTTCTCTAGAGTTGTAATGCAGGATTGTGTAATGTTTTTGAGATTTTGACTGATGTATTAGGGATTATATCCACGTGTTTAATAATATTGATGATGAGATGTGATTGACATTACTATGATCCCTATGACTGATGATCCCATGGAGGGCGTAGCTATTGATGTGCAGGACCATGCCCGACGGACAGGTACCATTTTGGACCGGTACACATGGGGAGATGATTAGTTCGGACCTCCATGGGGCTGAAGAACCCATCAGATAGATGATGAGACCCCATCAGGGGGTAGATACAGGACAAAGACGGATCAGGGGATTTGCACCGGAGAAGAGGAGGACGTTCCATCGGGCGCACTTTGGTAGGGCTTGACCTAGGGGGATTGACCCATTTTTAGTGGAACGTTGGCTCCATATGGTCTGAGACATCACCGGGAGGCTTATGAAGTCATCATGAGCGTGTTGAGCATGTTGGCAGATGGACAGGGCAGTTGGCACATGTGGCAGCCTGGAGGAGCCGAAGGAGGGCTAACGTCTTGCTTTAGGAGGCTGCAATTTCCCTAATAGGGGCTAACGTCACCCTAGAAAGGGGTGGGGTCTCACCTTTTACTTGTTTATGGTTTTAATTTAGCATTTAATGTAAAAACAATATGATTTTAGTATTTTGGACTTGTCGGCCTTTTTCATGACCTAAAATGTAAAATTAGGTCATGGTATTGTATAAATGAAGGATTTTCACCTTCATTTTTTCATCATCTCTCACTCACTCATTAGTGAAGTCTGAAATTTGTGCCCTCTCTTGGGTTATTGGTTGATTTAGTGATGCACACTTGTTGAAGGAATATTTTCTTGGCATATTTTGGCATTTCTCTTGATGGAAGGTGTTACAACTAGGGTTTGCTATGCTTTTCTTGGTGATATGTAAGTATTTTTTTGCAAAACTTCTTGATTGAATGGTTGCATTACTTATTTCTTGCATATGTTTATAATTTTTCTGAATAAACCCTAGGCGACAAGCACACAAGTAGGTCCTTGTCTCATTTCCCCATTGAGAGAATTTTCAGCCATTGATTGAAGAAGGAGAGAGCCTAGCCGTAGCTACACTCTCATTCTCTCTTCATTTTTCTAGCTGTACTATTTATAAGTTGAGAAGAAGGAGATGCCTTAAAGCCTAGCTCTTCTACACTTTGGGCTGATTTTTCTAGGGTTTGCTGGTAGAGCCTTGCTGTAGAAACACTTTGCTTCATCAAACCCTCTTGTATTGGTTTTATGCTATCTTCATCTAGTTGTGATTGCCATTGACCTAAGGAATGAGGAGAGAGCACCGAGGCCTTGCCATAGCAACACCAGAGTGAGCCTCTCTCCCCTAGGGTTTTTATTTTGAGGCCTTGTTGTAGCAACACCTCAAAACTTCTCCCTCTAGTCCTTGGCCATTTTTATCCTTTGCTTCCTTTAGCTCTTGCGTCCTTCACTTTTGACTCCATTAACCCTAATGCATTGATCTAAAGAATTCTTTTTTTGTAGTGAACCTGATCACACCAACTTTCAAAAATCTTGAATCAAACCCTAACTACTAACCCTAGCCTAGAAATTAACCTAACTAATCTATTGTTGCTGTCATCTATGGCTATTATCATCATTGTGCAACTAACATTTTCTTTATAAGCAATTGAATGGTAGTCAAAGGCATAAATTGAATTGAGTATTGATCTATTACATTGAATGCCACATCGTTCTAGCATTTATTGGAGAAGTGACATATTTATCATTTCTATTTTATAAACATTGACTTCATCAATATTTATTGTCAAATTGCTTATATGTGTATCAAATAGTCATTGATTTACATGAAGTACTAACCAAGTGAGCAAACTTGAAGATATTAGTTTCTTGTTGCTTTGTTCTCGGGCAGGGATTCTACTTGGTTATTGCCTCCGGTTATCTTTATTGGCTATAAGCTGGACTATCTACTCGGTGATGGCTTGTGAGGGGGAAAACTTATCTTTGTCTTATAATCCTTTGCCTTCTCAAAGCCCCTGGTCACCAGGGACGTCTCCCTTGGGCCTTACCACCCTAAACAGAAAGAACCCTCCTATCGAGGTGACATTGGGTAGGAATGGTTCCAATTATGCCAATTTTCCTCTTCAATCTTTATCCTTTTATCCTTGCTACAAACCGCGTGATAACATACCCCTTTTATAATGTATAAATAAGTGGTTGAGCGACGTAAGAGGTCTAATTTTGCTAAGCGCAAGTTCGATCTATGTGATTGTAGTGATACTTGGCTTAGTGCATGAGTAGTTGGCTTTCTGCAACAATTGTGTTAAGACTTGCAGAGCTAAGTGCAAGTCATTGTCAGATACTATCTAAGGTTTTGTGTTATTTAGGAGTTGGCTTTGTGCCTTGACCTAACTTGGGGAAGGAGGATCTGGCGAGGTGCGCGCAGATCTCATGTCCTATGCGGAGTTGGATTTGTGGCTCGATGCATGTAAGAAGATTGGAAGAGACTAATAAAGAATATAAGAGTTGGTGGACGTAGCCCCACACTTGGGTGAACCACATATATCATGGGTTGATGTGCTTTGTGATATATTGTTCATGTTTTTTATGTATTTAATTTCTTAGTGTAATGATCTTGATGTATAATAGGTAGATCCATTGATGCTTAGTGCTTCATACATGAATGAATGTTAGATCTTCTATGATGCTATGTATTGAGTGGTTAGATGTGCTTGATCTTGGTTGTTACTATGCCGATCTGTAATAAGGGTTTAACCTGCAATGTGAATAAGAGTTAAAGACTAAAGAATGTTATTGGCTAAGTGCTCTGTTAAGTATTGTGATCACAGATCTGTGTTCCAGCTAGGTTGTAGACACTTGAGTCCTGCAACCCCCCCTACCTCTACCTTGGGTGAGACTTCATTTGCTTCACAGGTGTTGTCGAAAGGGACGATAGTTAGGTTTTTGTTGGTGCGCTGCTGAAGCGTTGAACCCTGGGTCTGCCCCTGTGTCCACACAAATCCATATTGTTGTACGACTTATTCTGTACCTCGAAATTCATGCCAACATTTAGTTGTATGGGTTGTTCTGTAGGGCCCAGAAACAACAACCAAAAGTCTAGAATCTACCTCGAAAATTATGCCAAAGACTACCTCGATTTTTGTGCCCACTTTCACTTGTTGTACATACTGTATGGATCCATACATTATGTCCTCCCACAACAAAAAAATGACCCAACAATGAAAAATATATCTTCCATAGGATTTTTCCCACTTTTTCTTGGGAAATGTGCCCACAATGTTTCCCTAAAATTCCTCTCTTGAGCATACTAAAAAATCTCTCTCAATCTCCTCTCGATGTCTTCTCAATGTGTCTTGCACACTACCCAATGCATTATTTTATAAATCTGAAAATGACATTTTCTCTTCAAAGTGTCTTCTCACTTCCCCCAACCCTAAATCCAAAGGCCAATATTAGATCTTGCCTTTTTCAATATCAAGGGTCATGATCCATTCCCTCCAAAATGAATCACTTAAAATATTAAAGTGATTTGACTTTATTACATAAGTGTACTTTATGAAATAAAGTCACTTTAAAATTAGAAGGTACACTTTATTAAAAAGTAACTTTAATAAAAGAACCACTTTCTAACAACTTTATAAAAACCCCATTACCAAGTTAAGTTCCTGGTAGTGTAAACATAAGGTTACATCTGCATACAAGACAAAACATGTGGAGTATCTCCCGAGCTAAAAAGATAACACTCTCTCTTAGAGAGGGAAGTACTCACTGCCACCACTATCATCTAGTTCCATCAAATTGTTCTCTGTAGGAGCTCCCTCTGAACCTGGAGCCATCCTCAACACCTGCACAAAACTCGAACTAGAATATCTTCTCCTCGAAACAACTCGGAACCTTGACCATTGGTTCAATCAACCTAGCTGAGCCTTCTGCCAGTGCTCAGAAGAGACTCACTCTCTTCTCTCGGAATGAAATACTGAATCCTTACTACCACCGTAGTCTCAGGAGCCTCCTCATGCTCCTCATCCGACGTTGAATCATACACTGAAGGTTGTCCACTCAACATATACAACATGTCCACCCGGTTACTGATCAAATGCAAACCCACTGGGTCCACTCCCTGCCTGTAGATAAATACATGTTCCCTCTTGAAAAATACACAATATCCTACTTCCTCCAAGGATGAGACTGAGAGAAAGTTAACCCTCAACCCTGGAACAAAGAGAACTTCATCAAGCTCTAAGAGTCCCCCAAAATCGAATTGGAATCTAACACTCCCATCTCCACGTACAAATCTCGCCATACCACCTCCATTTACCACCTGTCGGCCAAGACCAGTCTTTTTGAAATCTAGGATTACTCACCAGATTCCCATCATGTGGCAAGAGGCTCCACTATCCAAAATCCATCTGATATCACCTCCAAATCCTCCGCTTATGACACTGGAAACTAGGGTCACCAAAGAAAATTCCATCTCATACTTGGAAGCAAAGTCCTCCATGGCTACTATAGCAGCTGTCTCAGGCCCTTCTGGTTCCTTCTTCTTCTTCTTCCTCTCAGGACAACGAGAGGTAAGGTGCCCCAACTGGTTACAACAATAGCATCTGACTTTACTCAAGTCCCTTCTAGAACTTTCTTTCTTCTTGCTCTTTGCAATAAGAGAAACATTCTCATCAACTCCATCTGTCTTATGTTCATTGTTTTGAGATCTTTCCTGGATCTCCTCTTGAGTGAAATCATCCCACAATCTACTCCAATCTAGTAGATGATCACGTCCCACCACACACTTCATGAAGCCTTGCCATTCTTTGGTGAAGCCATTTAAGGCTATCCTCACCAAATCAGAATCCGTTATGACCTCTTCAACAACAGCCGGCTCATATTTTACTTGAGTTACCCGGGTAAGATAAGAAGAGACACTCTCCTCCTTACCCATATTGGTATCATGTAGCTTAGCCTTCAAGGCCATCTTTCGGTTCTCGTTCTTCACCTCAAACAAGTTCTTAAGTGCATCCCACATCTCCTTGACAGTCTTTTTCTCAACCAAGTGTGGGATAAGGTGATCCTTCACCCCATCCAGAATAATCCTCTAAGCCTTGGCTTCCTTAACCTCTTGCAAGTCCAAAGCAACAAGATCTGATGTAGGAGCTACCACAACAGAGTTGACATAGTTATAAATCTTGTTCTCCTTGAGAACAATTGACAATCGGACCTTCCACTGCAAATAGTTGGAAATGTCATCCAACCAATCCTCATATCTATAGCTTGCAGCCATATCCCCTGTCACAACTCAAGGAAAACAATCACACCCTTTCCCTCATCAACTTTGCCCAAAAATCACACTACCCACTATCACTCAGATACCAAGCTCTGATACCATGTAGATTTTTAATGACAAAAATCAGTAAGCTAATATTCTGTCAAACACTTAGCAACTTAGAGATAATTGTCTTGCATGAACTTCATAAATGCCTCAAACCCACATTCATAAATTACCATAAGTAGAAATACACATTGCTAAGAAAATATGCAGCAAAAATAAACACAATGGACAACAACACATAAAAATCAGAAATTTAGGCAAAAGCCATGGGAAACCCCAATGTGGGGAAATCCAACGAGAGAGAGAGAGAGATTTTATTATTCATCTTCAGGAAAATATATAACAAAAAAATCACAATTTCCAGCCTAGAAAAATCCACTTACGGCACACTAAAACAGTCCCAAAATTTTCCTCGTAATCTGTGCCAAATTTGTATTATTGTACGGCCTGTTATGTACCTCAAACTCTATGCCAACAATCAGTTGTACGGAATGTTCTGAATGGCCTAGAAAAAACAGCCAAAAGTCTCGAATATGCCATGAAAATCATGCCAAAGACTACCTCGATTTTCATGCCCACTTTCACTTGTTGTATGGACTGTATGGGTATGTATAGTACGGCCTCCCATAATAGAAAAATGACCCAGTAATGAAACATATATATTCCTTGGGATTTGTGCCCACTTTTTCTTGGGAAATGTGCCCACAATGTTTCCCTAAAATTCCTCTCTCAAGCCTACTCTAAAATCTCTTTCAATCTCCTCTCGGTGTCTTCTCAATGTGTCTTGCACACTACCCAATGCATTCTTTTATAAATCTGAAAATGACATTTTCCCTCCAAAGTGTCTTCTCACCTCCCCCAACCCTAAATCCAAAGGCCAAGATTAGATATTTCCTTTTTCAAGATCAAGGGTCATGATCCATTCCCTCTAAAATGAATCACTTAAAATATTAAAGTGATTTCACTTTATTACATAAGTGTACTTTATGAAATAAAGTCACTTTAAAATTAGAAGGTACACTTTATTAAAAAGTCACTTTAATAAAAGAACCACTTTCTAACAACTTTATAAAAAACCCATTACAAAGTTAAGTGCCTAGTAGTGTAAACATAAGGTTACATCTACATACAAGACAAAACATGCAGAGTACCTCCCGAGCTAAAAATCTAACGATTGGATAGGAATTTTTTCAAACCTTTAGTACCCAATCCAAGTCACTACCATCTGATTGTTTCCACAATGATTGAGGTTGTGATAGTGGAAGAAATGGACTTGACTAACTACTGGACACCCATGTACAATATGTAAAAGCTAATATGACCCCAAAAATGAGAAGAACAAAAACAATAACCACAAGGATCAAACCTTTGAGATGCTACATTTCTTGTTTCTTGAGATGGAAGCTTTGTTCATTGTAACGATGTCACTAAAAAGACAATAGAAAAATCACCAAGAACCCAAATCAAAACCTATCTTACAAAACCGTTGTTTTGAGCTACACCTTGTACATATCAGACTTAGATTCGGTATAATATGAAAAAAATGGATGGGATAAATGATCATATTGTCTAATCATCAATGTCCATTTTCAAAACCAAAGATACATGCCTGGATCATCTTTGAAATCTGCCTGGAACATCCCTGAAAGCTTCCTAGAATGTCCCCAAAATTTGTCCTGAACACGCCTAAAAGATGCTTAAAATGTCTTGTGTATGGCTAGCAAATCCTTAAGTCCTTCATGAAGTCAAGGGAAAATTGGGGATGTTTCATATTATTCTCCAAATCCCTGAAAAATCAAAATGCAAGATATGGGTTTTTTCCTGAGTGCGGGACAGATCCCTATGCAATGTAGTGTGAAACTCTCTACCAAATTTTCCCTTGATTTTGTCATCTTACTCTTTGATGCCTCAGTTGTTACTGGTTCAACTCTGCTGAACTATATTTGTTGCTTCCAATCTCGACTAATCTCTGTGAAACATATTTTAAATTTGGTTGAAAATATCCAACACCTTTCAGTGGTATTTAGCTGTAGAAAATTCTACAGCTTAGGCTTTATTTTCTGAGCAATCTCCCTTTTGTATTGGGACATGTGTTCTTGTCTCCACCATTTGCATTTGTCTAGATTCTAGACTCTATATCGTCTTCTTTGACTATCTAAATTTTTTCCACATTTCTCATACCATGTATGTAGGTTACAAACCTTTTGGTATTCAAGTACAAGTGAGTGCAAACCTCTTGTTTTTTTATTTTATTTCCAGTACAATTAGGAATTACCATCTCCCAACCCATCCATTGTTTTCCAGGGCATGGATATTTTTCCAACTGATATCATGTGAATTGCTAGTCGGTTCAATATGATCCAATGGTATGGTGCCCACATGTTTTTAGCTTGGTTGTTATAATAGACATCTATCTTTTTGCTAAACATACAAGACCTTTATTTTTTCCATGTTTACTTTATATAAACATCAGTACTTCTAAACTAGTTTTCTCAAAAGTGTTTGCTACAATCCATGAAACTATCATTTTGATCACATTCTTTACAATATTGATTGTGTACTCCTCTAGTCCATTTTTTGCTTCCAGTTGGCTGGAATCCACTCTAAAAGCTTCCCTCTCTGCAAACTTGAGTAGGGTGGGTGACATGAGTTGTCTTTTTTATCTGAATATCTATATATATATATATATATATTAGCAGTAACTCTTACAAATATATATGAGGAAACATTTTATTATCTTATTTTCCTTAATCTTTACCAATTTGTACTATTGGCTTTGACCATTTTCTGCCTTATTAAGGAATCTATTATGAGTGATTGTTAAATTCCTTCAATCCTCCATGATTAAAGGAAAGAAGGGACAAAAATCCAGCATCTTTTAGTATTGGTGGGAGGGGGAGAAGGAAGTAGCTGCAAACCTGGTAAATCTTTCTTCCACCATTTTAATTGCACTTTTTTGGGATTCATAACTAAATGCCTTATAATAATTTTTATGCTGAATTAGAGTACTTTCACCTTAAATTCCAAGAATTGTTTGTACTTTTGCAGATGTGTCCATTTTGCCTTATGAATACTAGAAATATTTATTTTGGATGTGGTCATAAGGTAAAGTTGATGAATATTCACCGATTTTCAATTAAATGGAGTTTTTTTTAAATGTATATTATTTTCTTACAGTTTTTCTAACTGGTTTTAGATGACAGACCTGTTATGACCGTGGACAAAACATTGCTACATGTCCTAGGATAAAATTGTATTAAAGTTGATGCAGATTTGACAAAAGTAAAACATTTATTATGATTTGAGTTTCTAAAATACTTTAATTAGTGCTCAATAGGCATGGGTGTTAGGAAATGAGATAAACTTCCACACTAAACCTAGCAGAAGAGAAGAAGAATTTAATTAAAAATGTAAATGACAAAGCAATCACACAGTACACAGATATTTAAACTTGGAAACCCAAACCAGGAAAACCAACATTCCATGAGTGTTCTTCTCTCTTGTTGTCTTATTCAATTTGAATAAAAGGCTACATGTCTAACCTTGGTCAACACCTAAGACACAATCAACATCATACCTTCTTTCTTACATAAGAACAACCCTATAGCCAATCTGGCTTACATCTGCATGACCAACAACCTACATCTAAATATTTCTCTAAAAATTGGCTATCATATGATTCATTGGTTAGCCTTTATGGCCTTACAACATGCCTTTGTATAGAATTTACAACAGGAAAAACCATAAATAATTGGTGCCCAAAAACGGTTACAGATCCATGTAGATCATTGGCTACAAATCCTTCAAATCTCAGGATTCTATTACAGTCAACTCCAAGTCATATTACCAATCGACTATTAGTCAGCCTTCATTCGATCTTCAGGTGATCTCCATATGTCCATTTGTGGACCTCTTGTTGGTTGAACTCTTCGACTCGTTATTGATTCCTTAACATGTTGAACTGCCTTGACCTTCAACTTCGACTTTACCTGGTTGATTAACTTCGACCTTCGACTTGTTGTCGATCTACCTCGACCCTCAACCTATTGTCGATCCACCTCGACTTCGATCGTCATTCGATCCACCTTGACTAGAATTTCATTGCAAATAATATAACAACCCATCATTCTCCCACTTGTTGTCTTCCATGTTGAAACTAGGATATTCCTGAACTTTTGTTCACAGATCCAGGGCATCAATGCCCATTGCCTCTTTGCACCAAGTGAACTTCACAACACTCATAAACTTGGTCAACAAGTCTACTATGTTTTCAAACATGTCTACTTTCTCCAATAGAACCTTGTTACTTTCCACCATATCTCTTACGAAATGGTATTGCACTTGAATATGCTTAGTCTTCAATTGATAAGCAGGGTTCATTTCTAGAAATATTGCACTTTGACTATCGCAACTTACATTCATAGCTCTCTGCTAAAACATGATTCATGAGCACAACCTTTGTATCCATAATGATTTTTTGCTTCCATGAGTGGCCGCCATGTATTCAGCTTCTATTGTTGAGAAGGCTATGACTACATGTTGCTTTCTCATCCAGCTTATTGCTCTACCAAACATCTTGAAGACATATCTTTTGGTCGAATTTCGTCAATCCAAATCTCCAGCCCAGTCGGCATCGAAAAAGCCATGTACATTTAATTTACACTATCACCTCTAGGTCTTCCTTGGTAGCATATAGCATAGTCCTTTGTGCCACAAAAATACCTGAATACTCTCTTGACAACTGTCCAATGCTCATTTCCAGGTGTCGACATGTACCTGCTCAACACTCCCACTGCATGGTCAATGTCTGGTCGAGTGCATACCATCACATACATTAGACTACAGAAAAATCTTGCATAGGGAACATGTTCCATGTCCTCTATTTATTCATGTGTCTTTGGACAGTATTCAACAATTAGCCTTTCTCCTATAGGAATTGGCACCTTCACTGGTTTACAATCTTGCAAGTTGAAATGTTTCAGAATTGTTTCAATATACTTCATCTGATTCAACTAGATATTTATAGTGGCTTGATCTCTCTTAATCCCCATTCTAAGAATGAAGTTAGTTGCACCGAGATCCTTCATGTCAAACTTGGAGGATAACTGCTTCTTCACCTCCTTTATTGTGTCCATGTTGTTTCCAATCAACAACATGTCATCGACATACAAAGATACATATATGAAACACCCATATTCTTCCTTGGAATATATGCAGTGATCATATTTGCTTCTCACAAATCCCAAACTAAGGATGTATGTGTCAAACTTCTGGTAACACATCCTTGGCAATTGCTTTAGACCATAAAGGGATTTGTTCAGTTTGCACACCAACTCTTGCTTTCCCTTTAATACAAATCCTTCAGGTTGCTTCATGTAGATTTATTCTTTCAGGTCCCCATGTAGGAATGTTGTCTTCACATCCTTTTTTTTTTATTTCTAGGTCAAATGTTGCAGCCAGAGACATTAGTACTCTAATGGAAGTTAATTTTGCAACAGGGGAAAAACTCTCACCAAAGTCAACTCCCCCAACTTGGGAATAACCTTTCGCTACCAGTCAAGCTTTGAACTTCTCGACTTGACCTGTGACATTCATATTCTTGTTAAATACCCATTTGCTACCAACAAGCTTTATTCCACTAGGTAACCTTACTAAATCCCATGTCTCATTCTTGTGCAAGGATTCCATCTCTTAAAGCATGGTGTCTGTAACACACCCAACCCCTAAATACCCTTTCTAGGGATGGGGCATCAAATTTTGTTTTTCATAACTATCTCTAATCATCTCTCTGAGGCCTTCATCCTCTTCTTCTCATTCTCATTTTTCTAATGACTATTACCGGCTCAAAATTCGATCTCTGGTTTGCAAGACAGGTCTCCTGAAGTTATCTAGGCACTATTAGTTGGGGTCTTCGATGTTTGGCATTGAAAACTCATTTTTCCTAATCCCCGAAGCCCCAAAGTATTTCCATGTGACCCTAGCCATTTGACGATCGACGTTCAGCATTTTACATTGAATGCCACTTTTTTAGTGTTCAGAAGTCGACAACCAATGGTCGACGCCTTCGACATTTCAGAAATCAGTGATCATCGTTGAACTTTCAGAGTTCGGAAATCAACAATATTTGTTGAGCACCCATTTATTACATTATTCCCAAAAATTCTTAACTCTCAAAGTTATCCAGACTCCCGGAGTCCCGAACACGTCACCAACCATGTTGGTTAGGCGAGCACAAACCAGAACCTAACACATGGCAAGGGCCAGGGGTGACATGTGTAATTATCTAATAAGCATAAGGGGTTTGTGAATTTTCCATATCAGGGTGACATGTGGCAGGTGTAAAGTGGGTCCATGTCAGATCGAATGATGTCATCATGCCACATAATCTTGCACTGATAACTGCCTAGCCCTTTGATCTCACGATTAGTAAGATTCCACGTAGATCCATAGATCTACGACTCTCGTTACTTCACGACTCTAGACTTTGGAGCTTGTCAACTCCTCACATCATGAATTCCCCAAAGAGCTAAGTCTTTGGACTCTCTAATTTGGCGCCAAGTGTCCTCATCCTACCAATGAGAAAGATTCATTTCGGTGTTCCCGACTTCTGAGGTTTTCACACTCTGTAGGTTCTTAGCCAGGCTCCTCCAAAGTACTAAGTCTGTGGACTATGGGATCTCTTTCCACGTGCCCTCTCATCCGATGACTCTAATTTCAATGGAAAACCTTAGAAAAGGGACAAGTAGGGGCCACGCGTCGCTCCACAACGTGTTCCCAATCGGTTGGGTAATTGAGGGAGAGCTTCTTAGATCGACGACCGAGAGGGATCTTGAAGGTTCCAAGGATCGACAGTCCTCATCACTTCGGAAATTCTGTATTTGAGATTTCAACATGTATCTTTCATCTTTCCCTTCGGACTACACCAGATCTATCGCCATGTGTACCTAACATCCACAACCAGGATTTACTCTGTCTTGTAGAGCTCTGGGGAATCTTGCGGGTCCCTATACCGCTGAATACCCAAAATTCTAGATAGTCATTGATCTTTGTACACTTGTCCCTCCACTTTCAATTGTCCCGGTTAACTTTATGACTCCGAGATTCGGGAGTTTTGGCGCTAGACCACTCCTATTCTCATGAAGTAGCACTTCGTCGAAGCACTTAATGCTAACCATCCTAATTCCGATATAACAAGTGAGAGAGATATCCACTGGATCCCAAGATTGACGGCCCTCATCAATTCATGACTTTGACCTTTGGTTGTTTTCAAGGATTGTGGAGTCATAAGTCCCAAAGACGAAAGAGCTAGATCCTTTCGTAGTAGTGCAAGGTTCCTAGATCCTGGTCATATGTGTCATTTGGAAATTTTTGGGGGCTAAGTGCTAATACTTTTTGCAACAAATGGGTTAAGGACATGGGCATGATCCCTTGGTTAGATGGGTGGATAGTCAGAAATAAAAACATCCTTCTCCCACAAAGATGAACTTGACATTCCTACTAAGGTGAATTCAAAAGGGTTGACAATAATTAGATGATTTAGTTACTCCTACCTTGACTCTCTTGCAGATTCACATCCCATGACTGGTAATTCATTTTTGGGTTAGAGGAATGCTGGGCAATTACACCGACTAGGTACTGGTCTAGTGAGGGTGATCTCAACCATTCTTGGTTTCCCCTCACCATCTCTCTCATAGCATCCATGGTATATCTTGGAAAACTCCCCCCTTTCAGCAGTTGTGCAACACATATCAAATTTCTATTAATAACAAAAAATTCATACATTGACCCTTTTATACAAAGGTTTATCAAATCAAACATTCACACATATTTAGTCCGCCATAGTCTCTTGGTAAGTTATAATTATATTTACAAACTGGGGGAAGCAAGGGTATAATTACAGTGTCCTTCCAGAGTTGCTCTTTTCCGAGTCGAGTGCCTCACTG
This sequence comes from Picea engelmannii, assembly GCA_009831015.1. NCBI lineage: Eukaryota > Viridiplantae > Streptophyta > Pinopsida > Pinales > Pinaceae > Picea > Picea engelmannii. The sequence goes on from ML807896.1 coordinate 314,897, forward strand.
ACTGACTTGGGATCATCATCGATGACAGTTAACACAAATGTGGAATGAAAGTCGAGAAGACTATACCTTTCGACTAGGTTTTTTACTCTTTTGACCTCCTTACCACTAGAGTCTATTGTTCCACCTCTTCCTCTGATTCAGTCAACTCATCTGAATCATCTTCTTCCTTCCTCGGTTCAAACCCCATTGTCTCAATATTATTCTTGATCTGAACAATTTCCTCAAACTTAGACTTATTTCCAACTTCTTTGAATACCACATCTTGACTGCACATTGTTCTCCTTGATGCAGGATCCCAGAGATTATATCCCTTCATTCCTTCTTTATATCCAATGGAAATACATTTGACTTCCTTCTTATCCAGCTTGCTCCTCTTTTGATCAGGAGCTCAGGACCAAGTGTCATAAAAATGCTCAAAATTGAACTTGCTCAGAATTGGTTGAAGTTGGAACGAATGGATAGGTCTCGTCGATACGATCCTGCTGGCGCGAACGGCACGGAAAACCGACTCTGCATGACA
>ML807897.1:68288-82518 GCA_009831015.1 Picea engelmannii
GGCAGCCAGATACGCTCCCTTGGTGTTGGTCGCGCCTCTTCATGCTATGACCCAAGACTATCAAACGAGACTCCCACAGTTCGATGGAATAGGACCTTTGAACACCCAACAACACGTTGATAAAATGAATGATTATTTTGACCTGCACGAAGTAGATGAGGCTGACGTTCAAATGAGATTGTTTTCCCAAAGTTTGACAGGTGATGTTAAGAAATTGTATAAAGGTTTACGTGTGTCCTCAGTCCTTGACCTTACCGCATTTCAAATGAGTTTTCTAGACAGATGGGAGGTAAAGAAAAATCCTCTCCAAATATTGTCAGAATACGAAAATATCAGAAGAAATCAAGGTGAGACAGTACAATATTACTGCACCCGTTTCAATAACCTGTACAACGCAATCCCAGCCAAAATCAAACCTCCACAGGGTTTGGCATTGATAAAATTCCCTGATGGTTTTGACGCCGATATGTTGTACCAACTGAGGGAAAGAAATTCTACCACCCTGGAGGACATGCAGAAAAGTGCAATAAGTGTGGAGGCCAATTTATTGTCAAAAAGGGCACGACAGAGGTCAGAGAGGAGAGTCACAATTAAAGAGGAACCTTCCACATCAACCTCCGATTCCAAATTGGTTTCCTTGGCCAGAGAAATGGAAAGAATGATGGAAAGACTTACTGTATAAGAAAGAAATCCTCCGAGAGAAAACCCACCAACTCCTCAAGTTCGGAATCCTAACTTCAGAAGATACCCTCCTCAAATCAGACAGAGAGATCCTAGGGATCAAAGAGAGCAGAGAGGTTCGGATCAACAGATCAGACCTCCCCTACAAGAAAATTATGTTGAGGAAGGAGAGAAAGTGATTGAGGAACTAGAGGATACTCATATAAATCTCATGGGTATTCACGATAACGAAGCTATTTTCCTTACCCAAGAAGAGCAAGAACTTTTTCTTCTCAATCAAACAAAAGTAAGTGAAGAAGTTGAAGATGCTGAACAACAGGCATTTGAAAATTCCATTTTGGAGGTACACCGACAGTACAATCTACGAAGTAAAAAGATAGAAGGAAGTTCCCCAAAAAATATGATTGAAATGAAGAAGGTAGTCGAAACCAAAAAAGCCTCTGAGCCATCTGCTGAGAAGATTCCTGAGAAGAGTAATGCCGAAGTTCCAGCAAAAAGAAACCTTACTATTCTGAAAAGATCGTCGCAGCCTGAGGTTTCATCAATTAATCAACCAAGTACTTCTGGCCAGAAGAATGTGGTAGACAAACCAAAATTGATGAGCCAAAGCAGAGCCCCTACACCTTTCAGCCTCGAAGGGGAATTAGCCAAAGTAAAAATTCCCATTCCACTTTCCGAGTTGATGAACAAAGACGCTTATCATTCACAAGTGATTAAAGCGCTGACCATTGAACCTGAAATGGGTACCAAGGCCTTAACCGTTGGATCGACGAATCATTCAGACACTGTGAACCTTACAGATGATCAACCTGAACTTCTGTTCAGACCTGAAGTGGATGGCCAAGCTGATAATGGTGTTTTCGCTCCTCTGTACATCAATCTAAATATACATGACCTGATCTTGCATAATGCTATGCTAGATTCGGGTGCTTCCCATAATCTGATGCCTAAAGCAGTGATGGAGAAACTAGGACTGGAGGTCACCAGACCTTACAAGGATTTACACTCGTTTGACTCCAGTAAAGTTAGATGTATTGGTTTGATCAAGGATCTGTGTATCACCCTGGTTCAGATTCCTACAAAGAGGATGGTCATGGATGTGGTAGTTGCATACATCCCCCCGAAGTATGGAATGTTGCTATCCTAGTCTTGGGGGGATAAGTTGAGAGGTACCCTGCAGCTGGATATGTCGTATGCCACTGTCCCAGTTTTCGGGCAACAAAGAAGGCTATACAGAGAAACATTGATGAAATACATGGTCAGTAGCCAAGAAAAACCTCACAACTATCCTCTTTACTCTGCACATTCTGACCTGGATTCTTTTATCCTGTATAAGGATGGTGACACGGGAGAGAAAATCACTCAATTGGGAGAAGATACATCTGGTCCGAACGAAGGCTAAGAAATCATCGAGGTAGAAAGAAAGGAAAACATGATAACTGAAGAATTATCGGTAGATTTCTGGAGCATGGATTTTGATGGAGCAGTAAGCAAAGAAGGAGATGGAGTGGGAGTTTGGATGCACAATCAAAGATCCAGGTATTCGGAAAACCATTCTTACAAATTAAATTTCCAATGCACTAACAATATCGCCGAGTATGAAGCCTTGATGCTCGGTCTGAAACTTTTGAAAAGAGTTGGTGCCAAACAAAATTATGGTAAGAGGTGATTCTGAGTTAATAATCAAGAAAATTAAAGGTGAGTATGCTATGAAACATCCCCGTCTTAGATATTATAGGAATTTTGTTCTTGATTCCCTTAGATGTTTCACTGAAGTTGATTTGCAGGTAATGCCTAGGGGACAGAACATTTTGGTAGATGGATTGGCTATGTCAGCAGCCACATGTAAGATTCCTTTTCGTTTGACTCGTCCATACATGGTAGAGGTGAAGTGCAGACCAACTGTTCCTGACAATATCAGGTACTGGCAAGTATTTGGTAATGATGATCAAATCGAAGACTTTCTGCAGTGTAAAAATGATTTTGAATGTACAAATATAGATTTGGAGAACGAAGATGAAAATGTAAAAAGATCTGATTTTGAAAATGATAGTGTAAATAGTGTAGATTCAGGAGAGTTAGGTGATGATGAGATGGAGACTGATATTTTTCATTTGAAAAGTAATGTTTTAGCTAGGGGTTTAGTTCCTTTAGAGGACTTGTTTGATTTTAATGATGTAGCCAAAAAACCGAAAATTGAAGCCGGTGGACAAGAAGTAGAAGATTGTAATATAGGGACAGAAGAGAAACCCATGATGGTCAAATTGTCTAAATCATTACCCCCTGAGCAAAAACTCAAATACATTGAGCTATTCAAGGAATATTCAGATGTGTTTGCCTGGGGTTATGAGGACTTGAAAGCTTATGATACCAGCGTCATACAACATAGGATTCCAATAAAAGAAGATCAAAAACCGTTCAGACAGAAACTTAGGAGAATCAATCCCAAGTTACTCCCCCTGATAGAAAAGGAAATAAAAAAAATGTACGATGCCAAAATCATAGTCCCATTACGTTTTTCCAAATGGGTCTCAAATTTGGTCCCAACACGTAAGAAATCTGGAGAAATCAGGCTTTGCATTGATTTCTGAAATCTGAGTAAGGTCTCTCTGAAGGACAATTACCCCTTGCCAAAAATGGACCACATACTACAAAGGGTAGTCGGATCCAGTCGAATCTCTTTGTTGGATGGGTTCTCGTGTTATAATCAGGTCCTCGTTCACCTAGATGACCAAGACAAAACTGCTTTCACTACACCATGGGGTACTTTCATGTTTTTGAAAATGCATTTCGGTTTGATGAACGCTGGAGCCACTTTACAGAGAGCGATGGACATCACCTTTGTGTAAGAATTAGGTAAATTTATTGTCATCTATCTGGACGATGTAACTGTGTTTTCCCAATCTGATGACGAGCACCTGCAACATCTCAGACGAGTCTTTGAGAAATGCAGGAGATTTGGGATTTCTTTAAATCCTAAGAAGAGCCTTTTAAGACTAGAGGAAGGCAAACTGCTAGGGCACATAATCTCTAAGGACGAAATCAAAATAGACCCCAACAGAATCGAAGCCATACAACAATTAGAACACCCAAGAAACATCAAAGAATTACAGTCTTTTATCGGAAAAATAAACTTTCTATGAAGATTCATACCCAATCTGGCTGAGCTCCTCAGAAACATTACAAATATGTTAAAAAAGGATGTAAAAATAAAATGGGATAGCGAATCCATGTAGTCTTTCGAACAAATCAAACGAGCACTCACACAGGCCCCCGTCTTGATCAGTCCTGACTTTACCAAAGATTTCTATATTTTTTCTTTCGCCTCCAAACATACCATTGCAACAGTATTACTACAGAAGAACAACGAAGGGTATGAACAGCCCATAGCCTTCTTCAGTAAAGCGTTAAGATATGTTGCTTTGAATTATAAAATAATGGAGAAACAAGCTTTTGCCTTGGTAAAAGCCATAAAATATTTTAGAGTATACATTCTCCATTCCCACACCATTGCATATGTTCCGAATGTGGTAGTAAAAGACATTTTGACCCAAGACAATATGGATGGAAGAAGGGGAAAATGGATTGTTGTCATTTTAGAATACGACATAGAGATTAAGCCTACAAAACTAATTAAAGGTCAAGGTCTAGCAAAATTAATGGCTGAATCAAATTTCCATGCTCTTGACATTAATTTCTTAGCTGCAGCAGATGAACAGGGCGAGCTGGCGACTCCAAGTGTGAGAGAGGTATTTCTCAACTCTCCATGGTACGCAGACCTAATATTTGTTTTGCATAATTTACAAGCTCCCCCTGGTCCGACTAAGACTAAAGCTAGGTTTTTGAAGATGAAAGCATTAAAATTTGCATTCTAGAAGGCAATCTGTATTGGAAAGATCCTGGAGGTATTTTGTTAAATTGTTTATTGAAAGATGAAGCTGACAAAGTGTTAGAAGAGTTTCATGCAGGAGATTGTGGTGGTCATCTGAACTGGAAGTTACAGCCAACAAAATCCTCAGAGCTAGATTCTATTGGCCCACCCTATTCACTGATGTACATCATAAAGTGACTTCATGTCATCAATGTCAGCTATTTGAAGGCAAAAGGAAACTCCTTCCTCTACCCTTGAAACCGATCTCAGTTGAAGCCCCTTTCTAGCAATGGGGATTGGACTTCATTGGAGAAATACATCCCCCTTCTTCAGGCCAACACAGGTGGATTCTTACTGCCACAGATTATTTTACGAAATGGATCGAAGCAGTACCAAGCAGGCAAGCCACTGATTCTGTTATTATTAAATTTCTTGAAAATAATATCTTGTCTCGCTTTGGATGTCCTAGAAAGATTATAACTAATAATGTAGCTGCTTTTCGATCGAAGAAACTCGTAGATTTCTGCAACCAGTATAATATTGGTTTGGGACATTCCACAGCTTACTACCCTCAGGGGAATGGGCTGGCGGAATCCTCAAACAAAACCCTGGTAAACATCACCAAGAAGACGTTGCAAGAAAATAAGAAGTCATGGCATAACAAGTTGGTTTTCGCATTATGGGCTGACAGACTGACCACCAAAAGGTCAATCGATATGTCACCATATCAGCTAGTCTATGGCACAGAAGAAGATTTTCGCACTTCCTTAGGAGTCCCTGTTGTTAGCATTAGAAGTCACTCCTGGATTGCTTGCAGGAGCAGAGCCCAACGCCCATCAATTTTATGTCATGATAGTTTTAATGGGTGATCAAATGGGTAGAGACTCATGTAGATATCGCTCTAACTCAGGGACTAGGTCTAGTATGTAAGGAACAAAGGAGGTCTTGATCTAACTTCAGTCAGTGAGTGATTAAAAGATGAGCAGGTGGAAGACTTGGTGAGAGGAGTGAGCAAACTACCTCAGGCAACACGTCTTTCAGTAGTTTGTAGAAGAAAAACTCTGAATACAAGATCCTCTTGGTTCAGGGCTTCAAGGAACTGAAAGGGGGGACTTGACTGGATCCTCCAATTCCAAGTCGTTCAACGCTAAAAAAATCACAGGGACTGATTAGAAACAATGCAATTGTTATAGTGATCCAGCCTACATCATCCTATAACAGTTACAACTCGACTGGATCCTCCAATTCCGAGCTACTCTAACACAGTGTAAACAAAGATGTGAAAGAAACTGACATTCATAAGGCAAGAAGTCTCAAGAGTCCATGCATAACCAGAATAACCAGTGCTTCATTAAAGTTTTACAACCAGGAGCCTTGCTCCACCTTTGATGCCTTACAAAAATGGAAAAAATACCCAAATATAATCCATACAAAACCCTAGCAGCGAAAACAAGATATTGCAATAAAAACATTACGTCTGCATGCCTTCTGACAGTCTGCGCATGCAGACTCCGAACGATTGCAATCAGACTCCTGACTATCCTGTGGATGGATTCACGTGCTTCATTCCTTTGCTGGACTTTCCATTTATGGCGGAGACGATGTCTAACCACCTCCAACAACTGCAATAACCACCCTCTTGGGATCAGGAACGGTTCTGGTCAACTCTACCTTTTGGGGACGTGGAGGTCTTCTTGAGGGGCCACCTGGACCAACCGAATGGTTCACGAGATGAGAGGTGGAACATGTGGCATGCTTGACGAGGAGGTTGTAGGCACTAGTATAGTGAAGGTGAGTTGGGGGGGGAAAGGGGTGCTTTCGTGTAAGTGATATGTGGACAAGAGATAGCGAATGGAGGAAGGTGCTGAGGTGGAGGTGACTGGGCGAAAGGGACACATGGCAGGCGGTGAGAGGGAGATGCTTTGAAAGGGGGGCCATGTGGCTGGACATGGCAGGATACGTGGGTCCTGATATGGGAAAGGTGTGCAGGAGGTCTAAACGATAGGTGGGGYCCCCACCTCATTCTGGACMCCCCCCCCTTCTCAATAAAAGCAGAATGGTAAGAGGGTCCGGAATCGCATGAGAGCCGTAGATCTGGGCACCTCAATCTCCACCATTGGAAAGGTGTGCACCCGATTCTAGACCCCCCCCCTCGTTAAAGGCAGAAATTTGGGTGGGGGTCCGGAATCACACATTGAGAGTCGTAGATTCAGGCAGGCAGATCATGATCGCCCAAAAGTGCCCGTTCATTAAAATGACGCGCCCACCCTCAAAACTTTGGGAAAGTGGGTTTTTGGATCTTTTTTCCTTCGCCCAAGGGATGCTTATTCAGGAGAGTAACCCTAGTCATAATTATGTGCTATCATTAGGCTCCATGGGGGACGATACGCCCCCTGCGGGCTGCCGAGAACTCCTTTGCTGCTTCAGTGACTTGTTGTTGGGCTATGGAGTCATTTATTTAAAACTTAAAGACAGAAAGAAAGACAATATTTACAACCGCGGAAAAACCATGTGTGGCTCAAGAGAACAATATTTTTAGGAAATGCCCATTCACAGGGCCATTGAAAGCTTCTTGATCCTTCAAATCTCGCAACCTGTAGGTATTATTCGAGGATGCTTCAGAGATTTTGAAGGGCCCGATCCACAGGGCCTCGAATTTTCCATGCTTTCCCTTATCTTGCTTAGGAGCATCCCATTTTAGTACCAGGTCTCCTATCTAAAACTCTTCCTTCTTGGCCTTCTTATCAAAAACCTGCTTGATCTTCTGTTGATGGTCCTGAATTCTGCTCATTACATTCTCTCTGGCCTGCTGGACTTCCACTAGCTGATGAATTCTTCTGACCATGTCATCAGGCTCCTCTTGATGATCCTGGAGGAATTTTGCTATAGGAATGGCTAGCTGAGAAGGAAAAATAACCTCTTCTCCATAGACTAATTGGAAAGGGGAAATGCCTATAGATCTCTTCATGGTCACTCGATCGACCCATAGAGCAAATTTCAACCTTGAATGTCAGGCCTTTTTGTTGTCCTCCAATAGTTTTTTGATGATCCTTATCAGGCTTTTGTTGGAGGACTCTGCTAAACCATTGCCCCAGGGATAGTATGGGGTGGAATGGATCAGCTTGATCCCAAATTGCTCACAGAACTGGGCTAACGGCTCAGCCCTGAAAGACATTGTGTTATCAGTGACGATCTTACTTGGGCAGTTGAATCTCGTGATGAGGTCTTCCAGGAATCCAATGATTACCTTGTGGGAAGCACTCCTAGTGGGGTTAGCTTCAATCCACTTGGTAAAGAAATCTATAGCAGTTAGGATCCACCTGTGTTGCCCACTGAAAGCAGGGTGGATTTCTCCAATGAAATCGAGGCCCCATTGTTGGAAAGGTCCTGAAACAACTACAGGATTTAAAGGCAAAGACTTGAGCTGTCGTTTTCCTGCAAATCTTTGACATTTGATGCAGGCTCTGACCCTTCTGTAGACGTCAGTGAATACGGTGGGCCAGTAGTATCCAGCCCTGAGAATTTTGTAGGCTGTGGCTTTCCAGAAATGATACCCTCCACATAGGCTATCGTGAAATTCAACCATGATCCTGTCAGTCTCTTGTGGATCTACACATTTCAAAAGAAACCCCAGGGGATCTTTCCAATATGAAACTTGATCGATAAGGCAGTATCTGACTACTTTGAGATTCAGAGCTCTTACCTTGTTTCTTTGCAGGCTATCTGGAGGCCGCAACTCCTACAGAAAATATACGACATCCTTATACCAGGGACATCGAGCCAATGGGGATTCCCTTTGAGGGTCTATTTTAGGCAGCTGATGCTACTGAATTCTTGAGCATTTGTTGATGAAACTTACCCCCAAAGCTTGGCAATTTTCTTCAGCCAACAACTTGGCTAAACCTTGGCCTTTGATCAATTTGGTAGGCTTTATTTCCAGGTCAAACTCCAGGATCTTGGCTATCCACTTACTCCTCCTCCCATCTATGTCGGGCTGAATAAGAATGTTTTTAACAACAGCCGAGGGGACATAGGCAATGATTTTTTACTGCAGGACATAGGTTCTAAAGGCTTTGAGAGCCTTTACCAAGGCATAGGCCTGCTTCTCCATAGCATCATACCTGACTTCGGCATCCCTCAAAGCTCTGCTAAAATAGGGAATAGGCTGCTCTAGCCCACCCTTGTTTGTCTGTAATAAAACAACAACCACTGTGTCAGGTGAGGCAAAGGAAAAAATAAGGAAATCCTTTGAGTAATCGGGAATGATAAGCATAGGAGCTTCAGTCAGGGCCTTCTTTATTTTCTCAAAGGAATTTTGCAATTCAGAAGTCCACCTCACTTCATTTCCTTTCCTTAACATGGTTGTTATAAGTTTTACCTCCTCAGCAAAGTTAGAAACAAACCTCCTCAGAAAATTAATCTTACCAAGGAAAGATTGGACCTCCTTCCTAGATCTAGGGATTGATAAGGTTTGTATTGCCTCAACTCTGCTAGGATCGATCCTGACTCCTTCCGCTGATACTATGTGGCCTAGTAACTTTCCCTCCTGCATGGCGAACATAGATTTCTTGGGATTTAATGAAATGCCAAAACTCCTGCATTTTAGGAAAACCTTTTTGAGATGACAATAGTGTTCCTTATCAGATTTTGAAAATACTATTATGTCATCCAGATAGATGACCACAAACTTCTCCTTTTCCCCAATGAAATCTATGTCCATGGCACACTGAAACGTTGCCCTGCATTCATCAATCCAAAAGGCATTTTTGCATACATGAATGTGCCCCATGGAGTGGTAAATGTCATCTTTTCCCTGTCCTCAAGCAGAACAGAGATTTGATTGTAGCCAGAGAAGCCATTGATCATGGACATCCTGGATGCTCCTGTTCAGGTTTCTGAAGTCTACACAGAGTCTGATTTCTCCATTCTTTTTCCTTACTGGTACCAAGTTGGCCACCCACTCTGAATATCTCAGTGGTATGATGATCTGGGCCTATAGCAGCTTCTTCACTTCCCTCTCCATGATAGGCAACAACATAGGATTGATCTGTCTTAGCTTCTGCCTAAATGGTTTTGCTTCCTTTTTCAACGGGATTTTATGCTCGATGACATAAGTGTCATATGTTTTGATATCTCCATAGATCCAGGAGAAAACATCAACAAACTCCCTCAATAGTCCAACATATTCATCCCTCTACTCCGTTGTCAGGCTTTTTGACAATTTGACAAACTTGGGTTCATTCTTAGTGCCAATGTTGCACTGAGTTGTATCATTGTCATCCTCTGAGATTTACCCTTTTAATTCCACATCATTTTTATCAAAAATCCTTTCCAAAGGAACCAATCCCCTTGGAATATGATTGTTGGGCAGATGCACAATGTTACGCTCTACAATCTTATTCAGAAAATTACCCCCATCAAGCTTTTCTTCAGAGACAAAGTCTTGGTCAATATGCATCTCTAAAAATTCTTCAACAGTCTCCAAGAATCTTTTGACCTCAAGATCATCCTCAAACACCTTCCAATGTTTGACATTGTCAGGTATGGAGGGCTTGTATTTTACTTCTACATCGTATCTGAATTTGGGTGGCAAGGGCACTTTGAAATTGCTTGATGATGTAGCCAAGGAATCTGCTACTATGTTCTTCTCTCTTTGGATGAAAGAAATGTTAAATGCTGAGAAGAATCTATCAATTAGGTCCCATACCTCATTTCTATAACTCCTGAGTCGAGGATGCTTAGCTTGATAAGCGTTTATGATCTATTGGACTACCAATTATGCATCTCCGAACACTGCTACCTCCTAAATTCCCATTTCCTTTGCAACTCTTAATCCTAGAACAAGAGCTTCATATTCTACCACATTGTTAGTAGCTTCAAATTCTAGCTTGTATGAAAGAGACATGGTTTCCTGAGTAGGTGATACAAAAAATACCCCAACATCAGTGCCTTCCCTGGAAGAGGCTCCATCAAAAAACATTATCCATACGGGGGAGATGGGGAGAGAAAATTCATGAGGAGTGGTGGGATTCTTTGTGATTTTAAGAGGAGGCTTGGGAGAATGAGTGAGTTGTAGTAAACTGGAACCTAAATTAGTGTCCAAGGCAAAAATGGGATGGTTGGTAGGATTGGCTTCATCACTGATTATATAGGCCAATTGGGCTTCTCTGTATAGCCTCCTATGCTCTCCTCCAAACACCGGGATAGTAGCATAGGTTAGGTCCATCTACAGAGTCTCCCCTAGTCTTTTTATCCAAGATCTTGATAACAACATATTGAACTTGGGGGGGACATCAACCACTACAACATCCATGACCACACTTTTCATGGGCAATTGAAACAAGGTCACGACCAGGTCTTTAATGACTCCTAGACATTGAACTTTCCTGGAGTCAAAAGATTAGAGGTCATGATAGGCTCGGGTGACCTCTAGTCCTAATTATTCCATGATAGTTTTGGGCATAAGGTTGTGAGAAGCTCCTGAATCCATCAAAAAGTTGTGCAGTACCTTGTCATGTATGTTCAAGGAAGTGTAGAAAGGAGGGGATGAATCATTCCTGTCTTCTACCATAGGACCTAGAATAACTGCAGGCTTTTCATCTTGCAAATTGATGGATTCTGTGGGAAGGCATGGGGCTTCAGACTATAACAGCCCAGAGAAGCATTTTTTGAACTCTTCATGTTTAATCAATTCAGTGAGGGGTATGGGGATCCTGATATTTTGAATTTCATGCTCAAAATTAAAAGAAGATGTAAGATTTGGGATTTCTCTTACTTCAGGAACATGACTCTGGACCATGGGAGAGAGGGGTTTGGCCTTCTTACCTTTGTTGTTGTCTGCTACTTCACTAGCAGGTTTCTCTATTCTAGGGAATGGTTCAGGAACCTCAGGTGCTGCTATCTTTTTCTTGGACCTTAGGTTATACCTGCCTTGGCTGCTACTAGCCTTGTCTCCCTTGCTAAGTTCATTTAGTTGACTGTCCATGAGAGATTCCTCGTATGCTGATTGAGTGAGATGAGGAAAAGGAGGAGTGTCTCCGAAGCAGTGGATTTTAGGATCAAGCCCATCTGTTTCCCCTTCTTTTTCATTGGCCACCAAATTATTTTGAAAGGGGGGATGAATTTTCTGGTCTTCTCCATCTCTTCCCCTCTGGTCTCTTTGCATAGGCGGGGGAGAAATATTGTTTAATCTCCTAAAAACTCCTTTGTTTTTTCCATTGTGAGGATTTTGGTATGATTTCCTTCCCTCCACCTTCATTCTCTCCATCTCTGCAGACAGAGACTTCACCATCTTGGTCAATTCATCCATTTCAGGGTGAGGCATCGAGGGGCTAGAAGTCGAGGCTTCAGATCTTCCCTTCCTCCTTTCTCTGTCAGCCTTGTTTCTCAGTCTATCAGCTGCTAATATGTTAGATTCCACCTCTATGGCTGCATCTTGCATCTGAGCTAAGTAGGTGGCTCTCCTTTCTCTCAATAGAAGACAGAAATCAGGGTTGAATGCACTAGCACAAGAAATTGTGGCAGAGGCTTCTGAGGGATTTATCTCAGCAGGAATCTTATTATAAATTCTTATTGAATCTTTGGAGAAGTTAGAGACAGACTCTCATTTCATCTTCCTCAAAGACCCGAACTCTATCATATAATACATGAAATCCTTCTTATCTCCCCACTGCCTCAGGAAAGTGCCATCTAGAGCTTCAATTCCAGCAATAGATCCAGGGGCCAATCCCCTAAAACATTTCCTCACCTCACCATCCAGACTCTGGACGAAGAATCTCATCTAGACATCCTCATTTACAATGTTCAGGTTGTCTTCATAACTATAGAAAGTAGCCAAGTGTTTTTCCGCAGTTATGTCCTCTTCCCCAGTGAACTTGGGCATATATTTAAGGTAATCTTCAGGAGGGAGAGGATTCGCAGGTTGAGGCAAGACTAAGGGAGAATATCTGGCAGATACTATGGTGTCCATTCTACTTAGAGGGGGATTAGCACCAACCATAATAATATTAGGTGGAGGAGAACTTGGAGGAGAAGGAGTTCGCGAAGGGTCTACTGGGAACAAGTCTCTAAGTGGAATGGGAAACAATAGGGGATTTAGGGAGAAGGCTAATGGGATTAAGTTAGCAGATGCTTCTCTTCGTGCAGAAGTGGAAATAGTAACAAGAGGAGGAGTGGTAAAGATAGGAGTGGGGAAATCTTCTGTGATTTTGGGTCTACGCCAAAGTAGAGCTTCAGGGGAGAGGAGAGTGACAAGGATTTCTCCCTCCAATCCCAGACCAGGAGGGGAAAACTTAGCAGGAACACTCCCAAAATTCAGGACACGGGAAACCTCGGAAAAAGGTCTGTTAAGAAACTAAGGAGGAGAAAATGGAGTTCCTACCGAAAGAGATGGCGGATTACCTGGTTCGACAGTGGAAGCTTCTCCTTCAGAGGCCTTTCCTTTTCTGAGAACCACCTCCGGATAAGCTTCAGGTGTATCTAGAGGTAGCTATGGATGGGACCGCGTGTATCTGCCTCTGAAAGCCACAATTAACACAGCAGGTTCACCACAATGGAGTCTTCACAATGGAGTCGCCAGGTGCAAAGTAGCAATCTTCAAAGGCTCTGATACCTGATGCACCTTCGGAATTAGAGGCTCAATGTCGTTCAATCCTGGGGAAAATTTTCAACTTCGTCCCCGACAACGGCGCCAGAAATGTTAGCGTCAGAAGTCACTCCTGGATTGCTTGCAGGAGAAGAGCCCAACTCCCATCAATTTTATGTCACGATAGTTTTAATGGGTGATCAAATGGGTAGAGACTCAGGTAGATATCACTCTAACTCAGGGACTAGGTCTGGTATGTAAGGAACAAAGGAGGTTTTGATCTAACTTTAGTCAGTGAGTGATTAAAAGATGAGCAGGTGGAAGACTTGGTGAGAGGAGTGAGCAAACTACCTTAGGCAACAAGCCTTTCAATAGTTTGCAAAAGAAAAACTCTGAATACAAGATCCTCTTGGTTCAAGGCTTTGAGGAACTGAAAGGGGGGACTTGACTGGATCCTCCAATTCCAAGTCGTTCAACGCTAAGAAAATCACAGGGACCGATTAGAAACAATGAAACTGTTACAGTGATCCAACCTACATCATCCTATAACAGTTACAACTTGACTGGATCCTCCAATTCTGAGATGCTCTAACACAGTGTAAACAGAGACGTGAAAGAAACTAACATTCATAAGGAAAGAAGTCTCAAGAGTCCATGCATAACCAGAATAACCAGTGCTTCATTAAAGTTTTACAACTGGGATCCTTGCTCCACCTTTGATGCCTTACAAAAATGGAAAAAATGCCCAAATACAATCCATACAAAACCCTAGCAGCGAAAACAAGATATTGCAATAAAAGCATTACGTCTACATGCTTTCTGACAGTCTGCGCATGCAGACTCCGAACGATTGCAATCGGACTCCTGACTGTCCTGCGGATGGATTGACGTGCTTTAGTCCTTTGCTGGACTTTCTATTTATGGAGGAGACGATGTCTAACCACCTCCAACAATTGCAATAACCACCCTCTTGGGATCAGGAACGGTTCTGGTCAACTCTGCCTTTTGGGGACGTGGAGGTCTTCTTGAGGGGCCACCTGGACCAACCGAATGGTTCACGGGATGAGAGGTGGAAGATGTGGCATGCTTGATGA
>ML807897.1:149839-159967 GCA_009831015.1 Picea engelmannii
ATTTGTGCCCATGACTTGACTTGGGGTTATGAATTAAATATTTAAAATTAATATAAATATTTTAATTAAAATATTTATATTAATAATTATATATACATATATATATATATATATATATATATATATATATATATATTGCAAAGGAATTTGGACATATGAGGCTCATCACATTACTTTGTGGATAAGATAAGGGAGCTTAAGCTTAATAAAATAAGGAATAATGAGGTAATTTTTTTAAATCATGGAAGACGTGAGATTCCACCATGGTAGGGGGTTTATGAAAAAAAAATGGATAAGGGTTTGGATATTTCAAGAAATCAAAGGTTATTGTAAAACATACAAGACTTCCACGGCTAGTGAGGCTGATAGAAGATTGACAGGGGGGAATCTAGATATGTCGTGAAAAGACAAAGAATGAAAGGGTTTGGCGAGCACTGGATGAAGAGGTTTAGATCTTAAAAATGTAAATTAACAGGTGACAATAGGGAGCTCTAGAGCTTTAGGGAATTATGGATGATATGTATGAGAGGGATCCACATGGATGTCACGTGGCCCTTGACTAATAACACCCACAGAGCTTCAGGAGGCAATAAATTGCAAACCAGAACTCAGATTTCGGTATGGTGGTGACTGTTAGAAATCTTGTAGCGAGCAGAAGCTGATGGAGACCCTGGAATTAATACTTGAGGTAGTTAAGAAAAATGAAATTTCGATGTCCCATCCCTTAAAAAGGTACTTAAGGGGTTGGATGTGTTACAAAGTGGTATCAGAGCATGACAACAACACTTGGCTTGCTTGGGATCATGCACTAGTCGTATAAAAATATTATTAGAGGACTTTAAGCGGTAACACCCTATTTTACCCATTCCTAAGAGTTTTAGTGAACCTCTACTGAAGAGAGGAATGAAACCTTCTACTATTGATAAATGTTTTGGAAATCTGCACGGTATGGTGCTAATGCTTCCAAATAAAGAAGTTGACTTCACTATGCAATTGTACATGTTGTTGTACAGACATAAGATTGGGTTACCAAGGCTAAGATGAGCCTGTGGAGAATATTATTGCCAAACATACATTTTCTGCATAAGTTTCATGAGTAGAAGGATGTAGATTAAAATTCAGTTGGGATTTTACCCAACGAGATTGAACCATGCTAGTATGTGGTAGAGGAAACCTATCATTTCCATGGGAAATGAAAACCAATCCTACATGAGTGGGATTAGGATGATAGACACTAATAGTATGACTTGGATGTGAATGGACTGAAAGGATCCATAGTGATAATAATTACTGCTTTAATAAAGGATTAAACCCAATAAATGTATACGACCCCTCATGATCAGAGGATTGATGGAAATGGTAAGGCCAATTTACTTGACTGAAAATTGTTGCTGGAATAACCCAGTACGCAAGTAAAAAGGAATCCTATAGAGTGAAAACAACCTTCATGAAGGTAGAAGTCAAGTGACAAGAGAAATATCAAAAGATCATGGTTGTACTATGGAGTGTATATCCATGTTAACTCAAGGGCATATCTATGCATAAAAATGAAAATAGGTAAGCAAGTGGAATATATATGCGCTGCAGATATAGGTGAAATGATTAGTACCTAAGGATATACTAGATTTCATATGCAAAAAGATTGAACATGCAAATTAGGAATGATATAAATTGTAGTGGGTTATAAGGTATGGTATACTAATGGACCCTTTTAAATGAGGATGACCTTATGACAGCAGTAGTTAGCAACAAGAATGAAAAGTTGATAATGTTGTGGCCTATTTCCTTAATACAATAGGACTAAAAGGATTTATGAGAGACTGATGTAAGGTCTGATTGAGGAGGTGCCAAACACCTTTGGATGATGATTGGATCATATTGACCTCCAGAGGTGGATGGTAGCCATATGGCTATGGCTTGGTATAATCAGATAGCTATAAGAGGGAGTTTAGGAAAAGATTCCCTTGTAAAGGTCTATGGACCAAGAATGAATTGAGGCATGACGAAGAGACTAGAAGTGGTTATCTTACTACCTTGAGTGACACAATAATTACCCATCTGAATTATGAATTATGGAAGGTTTTTACAGTAGAAAGGAAAAAGGTAACCCTTGTTGGTTATTTCTATGTAGAAGGGGCAACATTAGTATGAATTATGAATGTGAGACTAGTCATATGTTTGAATGTAACCTCTCACTAAAGAAAACTAGTATTTAAACTAAAATAGCAATGTGAATGGATGAGGTAATAAGGTGCAAGCAAGGCGCCTACATATATATACAAATATATGCTTGAAAGGATAATATGATTGTAATCTCTCAACTGAGAGAGAAACTCAGTGATGAGTATCCCTACGAGACTTATCATAAGGATGATTGGAAGAAGGATTTTGAAGTCTAATATTCCCATGTGTATGGATGACATAGGAAAAAGTGCAAGCAATGATCTTGCATGATGAATGTTTGGCTAGGATTGTATGATGTTAGATTATAGGTGTACTAAAGGCATGATGTGACTGCCTAAATGAGTGAAATATAAGGTAAGAAATTTGACTTGCCAAGATTGAATGAATACCATAGATGCATGGTTGAATTTATTATAATGAGTCATGAAAGTCTTGTTTTGAATAATAGCTTGAGGGGAATGAGTTCCATTCCCTTACGAAAAGCTAATATAAGTAGATGAAAGAGTAAATGAGAAAGGACACTCTGTTGTCATAATAAAAGAAAATATGAATACGATTTTGAGAACCACATGTATATGATTGAGAAAAATCATGAACTAATTTCAATCGACATGGACATGGAACTGTAAGGGGTGCCTATGGTGGTTACACGCAAGACATGATAAAGCATGTGAATTAAGTGCATGGAAGCACAGTCTGAAAGAAGGATAAAAATATAAAGGATATGCAATAAGGAATTTGCATGCTAAAGGAGTTCCTTGTGGAGGAACTGTGTGAACAATCTGTCAGGAGACCAGAGTCACAACCTTAATGACTGTTGAGAATTGAGAAGTGGGCTATGAGCCTATTTATATAAGAATCTTGGATTTCATTCTAAAAAACTATATGAGTGGAAAATTAACAAATGAATGTAGACCATTTTCACATTTGAATGGTAATGTGCAACATGCACATGGTCATGATTCATTATGAACAAAAGGTTTTCTTTTAAAGCATGTTAGTGTATCATAAGAGTTAGGGTGATCCTAACCAAGGCTTCTCAAGGAAAAGAGAAGGGAGAGAACAATAAGAAGTAGATTTTATAAGAAAAGAAGGAGAAAAGGAGGAACACTTTTCTCACCCTACGAACTTTGAATTGCTTACAGAGTTGTAGGTATTAGATGATTAGTTGTGAAGAACAAGTACAATTGGAAAAGGGAGAATGAATAAATGAGTATGTTTGATTAAGTTGGCTTGGTTGAAACCATGTAAGAAAATATAGTGAGGAATTAGAAATAACTCAGCTGGGTTGAAAAGTCCCAGGTGGTGTAGAAAGAGTTGAAAGTAAAGGAGATCCCTCAATTCTTTTCTTGTTGTGTATTATGTTTTTCTCTGGGACGAGGAAGATGGAGTGCTAATGAAATTAAATGTTTTGACACCATAGTGATGATGGTTGTATTAACGTAGGAAAAATTGAGAATTTTTTGTGTTTCACTCATGAAAACATTAAGGATACTATGATGAAGTGCATAAAGATATGCCAGGACACTTCTGAAAATGTTTTGTTGAAATGATACACACATTTTTACTTTACATGAAAATTAATGTAATCATGATGTGTGACATGTGTAGAAAGAAATTAGAGCTGTTGAGAAAGACATTTGCCAATGATGGATAACCTTAGGAAGAGGAATTCTATGCCAGTCAAGGATGGGTTATAATCCTTGCAAGAAAGTGCATGAGTAAAGAGTACCATGGGTACAATGACCAATCTAGGGAGATTGTTAATAAAGGTGATCGTAGTTAGAACATTTCATGGAATTGCTTTTAGGAAATGCATGTTTGCATAAAGGACAAACAATGGATTTTCCATTGAGGAAGGAGGACCTTCCAATATTTTACATACATTGTATAGGTGATAAAGAAAAACAAATTTGGGTGGCCCTGAGCATTGGCACCCTGGTTACTAATGAAGGAAGAATGCTTGGGTGCATTCAAAAGAAACTTATAGTTTCATATGTGTTGATTTGGGATCATGATCATCCTGTAGCCAAAAGCATAGCTCTGCTGTAATAATGAACAATAATGAATAAGACATATGGTGAAGATCTTGGCTAAGCTCCAACACACCATGGAAAAGTACTTTTCACAAAGTGTGGCAAACTTGAAATCAACACAAGGGTGCATGGTATGTGAATGTGGCCATGGATATTGGAACCTTGGATTAAGTTCACCTAATGTTGAATTACATTTTGAAAAGTTTGCTATACTGAAATGATGCATAGGTAAGGAATGAGGTTTTATTTCATGTTTATATAGATGTGATGCAACTGTTAGAATGCACAAATTAAGAAATGTTTGTGATGCCATTTTAAAAGTGTTGTGAGAATATATATACATGAGAAACTAACAGTTGTTTGGTTGTATAAAGAATGAATTGCAGGAAGAAAAGGGTCTTGGATATGGCCGTGATAAAATCCCATAATGAAGGCCAATTTCCTGTTGATCCAAACTGTTATGGGAAGGAAAGGCCCATGCTTGTGAATCTGTGTCTTGTGCGGAACAGATTTGAAACTAAATGAGGAATTTGGAAAATCTGTGGGTGACAGATTTGCAATAAAAAAAAATCGAATTTGGAATTAATGATGATATCTCATAATTTTCGTGTACCTGTAATATAGGTGAGACAAAAAGGATCTGTCCAGGGAGGACATATGAAGGATGTCAAGCTAGAAAGCATGAAAAATGCTATTGATAGAGACGGGAAAACCTATGGTAAGCCATGATCACCCTAGAACATGTGTGTTATGGAAACAAAAGCTGGAGGTACGCCTTAATAGAGCAATTTTGAGGGATGCCTTGACTGTAAGGTTCAATGAAGTATTTATAACTCTTCTTGTGTGAGAAATCCTTGGCAAGGAAAGATGGATCACCTAAGGGACTATATAGCAGAGAAGATGATGCCTAATCCTGGGCCAAGAGGGTGAGTGACCACATAGAATAGGAGACTTTAATAAATCTCATACACTACCGATTGGGAATCATGCACACAATGGGTATGTCCAGGGAAAAATAGTGATCCAAGAAAACAAGATAGTCATGTGGATATAAATCCACAAACTGCAGAGATGAGTATTGTGCTAAGTTATCAAATTTTTATTGAATTTTATGTAGCAATAAAATGTTTTCGCATGAAAATGTGATTAATGTGCTTGTTGTCCAAGAATTAGTGAAGACAGACGAAGAAGGCCAAGAGTCTGAAAAGGACCTGACCAAGAAATAGGGTCAAGAATTGTGAAGCATCTAAATGAGAAAGGCATGATATGTGTTACTGAGAAAGAACACTAAGGACAATGTTCCTTTTTAAGGGGGAGGGGATTGTAACACCCTTATTTCCCCCAACTTGTAATTAATCATTAATCATGATCACCATGCTATGGCAAGGGAACAATGTAAATATATTACTGTTTGGATTGCCAATAATTGACTGTGGGGGTGAAGCCTTGAACTATTGTCCATGATATCACTAGAGGAAATAATGGGAAAACTATAGAGAGGATTAATTATGTCAGATGACCCCAAATTTTCCCTTTGATGAGGATGATAAACCTCCTCCAGTTCCTAAGGATAGGAATCGGTTAATGAATAAAAGACCATTGGTTGAACCATCAACCACCCCATGCATGTAAGCATGGTCTAGCTAGAGAATTTCATCCCGAAGTACCACAGGGTCCTATAGACCCAGGCTAACCTGAGTTTCCTTCTGATAGAAGGAGCAAGATATGAAGGAGAACCTTCCCAAGGAGGGGTGTTCGTGCAAGGAATGTAGAAAATACAGAGAAGAGAGGAGAATGCGCAAAGCTCTCTAACTAATAATTTTGTAGAAAACACGACCTGAAGCAGAAGATCACGATCTTGATGCTGAGGGAGCATCTGATAAACCTCGTAGAGGTTGAGATAGAGAAAGGATCTATGAGAATTGGCATAAATTCCCTAGTAATATCATGGCTTGGCACGGGGATGGCCAGATCGCTAAGAATGAATGACTCTAATCCTATGGTTGGGTGGAAAAGCGAACACCCACAGGTAGTCGATTGGTGATCGACTGTAATAGACAAGTATTTTTATTCCCTGTATACTATAATTGAATTGCATTATTTGATTATGTGTAAATGTGATAACTTGTGCCTTGCGTGAAATTGATGATAATGGTGTTTATTGTCCTTCTGTAAACTATTGTTTCTGAATGGATGCAAGGAAACAATCTTGGCCTCTGGACCGTTCAGAAAAACCCTCGAGGTTTTTTCCCCAGGGAGTTACCTCACAGTTCTAGAGTTGGAGCAGACTTCTTGGGACTTCCAAAGTCTCGTTAATTCCACGAGATTACCCCGCCATGTTTTAGAACTTAAAGTTTTGCGAGTTAGGAGGGTGCTTCCTTCAAACCATTAGCCTAAGAGACCACAGGCTCGTGTCCACGACCTTAACCAAATATCGACTAAGAGTAGAGCTTACAACTTAGGATTCATTAGAGGGTCCATATGACTATGGTTTGGGAACCCCGTGCTAGTCTGAAAGGAGCTAGCTCTTATTGGCTTTGGAGCTCTGGGAGATCGAAGCTCTGGGATGTTAAACTTCATAGCCTCCAAACTCTCGAATGATGGAACCAATAATTGACGCCAGCTGTAGATCTGAGGATGGTCGAGAACTATCCCAATCGTCAAATCTACGTTGTGGTCAGCCCAACGTTGACCATTTCGAGAGATTTGGGTTGTTGTTTCATGAAGGGAACAAAGTCTGGAAGTCCGAAGTGATTTTGGGCTATTGGATAAGAGATCATGTGGTAGGAGATCTCTTATTCTGAAGAATTGGCACTATAGAGGAAGTTGGATGAGAGTCAGTAAAGTGTGAAAACTCCCGAAATTGCAAACAATGAAGTCCATATCAACCATCCATTTTTAAGGACACATGTCACTAGATCATATAGTCCAGAGACTTAGCACTCCAGGAGGAAGCTAGAAACTACACACAAAAACTTCCGAATGTCGGAGTTACAATGTGACATGGGCCATAGATCTAAGGAGCTTTGGGAGATATTCCAATTGTTAGATCTACATTGTAGTCAGCCTGGCGTTGAACGCTTTGGGAGAGAAAAGATGTTACAAACCCAAAACCATCGGAGGTCAGAGTCACAAAGCACGGTGGACCATGGATCTAAGGATCCTTCGAGATCCCTCTCGACCATTCGATCGGGGGGGAGGGGGGACGTGTGTATTACGTCAAGATCACATGGGGTCCCACGTGTCGAGTGATGACGTTGCCAGGTGTGGAGACCCCATGGAATGGTAAGGGGACATTGGTGACCTGAGGGAGGTGCCACATATTCTTACCAGAGTGTTTTAGAATGACAAGTGTCCCTCAAGGAGTGGCCCAACAGTGGGATGCAAGGGACCCTTGAGCGAAAGTTACGAGCCGTAGGTCTCTGGGGTTACGTGGACACCTTTAGACTGTTAGATCTATGATGAGGTCATCCCGACGTTGAATGCTTCAAGAGAATGAAGTCGTTGCACCTCCAAAACTATCGAAGGCCAAATTTAGGAAGTAACGAGGATCGTCGATCCTCAGATCCTTCAGGATCCCTCTCAGTTGTCGATATATGGGGAACGCATGGCACCAAATCCTATAGTCTAGAGACTTGACACTCTGGGGGACTTGAGGTGTGGTGTTTCGATAAGATATGAAGCCCGGAGAAGACGTAGGTCGTTGATCTGAGATAAGTGTCAGTCATCTGATCTACCAGTTTGAAGTTCACGCATTCAAGAGTTTTACGTGTTGGAGCGGCTAAAACCTTTGAATTTCAGAGTCATGAATTAGCGTGGACCATTGATCCATGGATGCTTCGAGACTCCTCCTGACTGTCAGATCTAGGTTGTGGTCAGCCCGACGCTGACCAAATACGGGAGCAAAGAGGAGTTTACACCGCGAAACTCCCTAAGGTTGAAGTTGCAAAGAAATGGAGGCCGTAGATCCCTGGATCTATGTGTAAATATATATACCATGAGATTTGAGGGATGTTATAGGGTCGTCCATCTAGGATGACATGGCTCACTGAAATCACCCAAGGTGATGTGGACCTACGATTGAGGTGCCACATGTCACTGGGATATGGATGTTTTGAAGACCCATTATGCCTATTAGAGAGTGACACATGTCACCTCCTGATGAGGGAATCTGTCACCCCCTACCCTTGCTATGTGTCAGCACCTGGTACGTTCCCACTTGGCCAAGGTAGTTGGTGAAGTGACTGGGACTCTGGGACTCCGGGACTTCAAGACTCCAGAGGATTTGGGGTGTAGTATGGTAGAGAGACTGAAAGGCCCAAAGCTCGGAGCCATGTTGAAATATTACGGGACTTCGGGACTTCGAGACTTCAGGAGGTTTTATGCGTAGACATAAAAGGGGTGCTCAATGATGAAGCACCAAACACCAAATTAACCTTAGGTATATGCCTTAACGAGGAGGAAGATCCGCAGTTAGATTTCATGGTGGATGGATCTCCACCATAGATACAGGAGCGTTGGGAGCTCCAGAGATTTGGGGAATTTTGGATGATATCTATGAGAGGGATCCATGTGTATGTCATGTGGCCTTTGACTAATAACACCCAAAGAGCCTCGAGAGGCAATAACTTGGAAACCAGAACTTAGATTTCGGTACGGTGGTGACTGTTAGAAATATCATAGCGAGCAGAAGCCGATGGAGACCCTAGAATAAGGATTTGAGGTAGTTAAGGAAAATTAAATTTTGATGCCTCATCCCTTAAAAAAGTACTTAAAGGGTTGGGTGTGTTATAGTTTTCACTTTATCTCTCTTCACACTAGGTTAATTTTACTTAGGGACTTTTTCACTTTATCTCACATTAGTTTTGTTTTTAGTCTCTTGGGTGGTAAATCCTATATATACTCACCCATATATCTCATATGAAAATATCATATTATTTATATGCTTTGCATTCTCTTGAGTAGAATACAATTTATTCTTTCTCATTTATAATTTATGTATTTTATTTCCTTCATTCATTTTCTTTTTTTGGTGGCCTTTCGATCAAATCTCACACTAAGAAAACTTACAATATTATAGTGGGAGATGAAGAGAAAAGGAATTTGGGGATGAGGGATAAGAGGAAAAGGAAGAAGGGGAGGATGAAGAGAGAGAAGAGAAATAAGAGAAGGGGGTAAAGGGTGGAAGAGGGAGAGGATGGGGGGAAAGAGGAGGGGAAGAGAGGAAGAGGAAGACAGAGAAGGACAGGAAGGAAAGGAGAGGAGGGGAGGGGAGAATAAAATTAGGAGTGAAAGAGGGGAAGAGGAAGAGAGAGAAGAAGCAGAAGGAGAGGGAGAGGGAGATGAGGGAGAGGAATATGGAGAGAATGAGAGGAAGGAAAAGAGGGAGAGAAAAAGTAAGGAGAGGAGGTCGGGGGAGAGGGGTGGAGAAAAAGAGGAGTGGAAGTGTAACATCCCCATCCACCCACAGGTCGGGGCATGCTACCTTCAAGACCACCCTTGGAATTCGTACTCTTACCGATACCTTATTTAATTAATAAGCACGCATAAGATACAAGATTTAATGACATGTACAACGATATCCAACAAACATGCATAATCTAAGATTTAGTTAAATAATAATTAAAATACACAACGAAATAAATTCATACACAATTAATAATATCACAATAGAGAGCACTTATCTTTATAAAAAGGCAACACCAAGTGGCTGCAGACCAAGGACGTTCCACCCAACCGTAGACACCACTGCTCCAAATCTCAACAACAGTCTAACCCCCGAGCCAGGGCTATGAATCCACAAGGATGGTTCTAGAGTGTACTTGGGTTCCCAAACCAGTCAACTCTCAAGCTTTCACAGGTTTCCCAACACCCAAAACAATCCAAGTACCCATCTCTCTTCTACCCA
>ML807897.1:173079-187133 GCA_009831015.1 Picea engelmannii
AGTCTTTCGGCCATTATCAATGATCCATTTAATTTTTTCATGAAATTTTTTTATTCACAATTTTTCCATAAGCCATGATTATATAATTATTGGAATAAGCAATCCAAACATGGGATTTGCATTGTCATGGTAGAAGTATTCCTCAAGGTTTCTTGAGTCGCAACGGGGTTGTATAGATACCAAACCTACTAGCAAAAAATTGATGTTCTAGCTCACAAGCTTGAAACACATTGTTAGCACTCAAAGTCACACTTAGACTACTGTAAGTGCAAGCCCAGTAACCATCAAAATATAAATGGATTAAATGGTTTGAGTAGGTGGATCAACAAGACTAGGAAAGAAGTCCCTGAGGTGTAGGACAATCGGTGATGGAGTGTGTTGTTAAGCCACTCCGTGTTGAAAAGTCACCGGTTCAAAACCTGTGGGGAAAAAAAATCCAACCATGTTAAGGGTTGGTGTGGCTCAGGCCGGGTGCGATCCCCTAGTGATTTTGACGGCTTAGATTCCCTTGAGTTGCGGTTTCTCAAGCCAAAGGTTAATCCCGATGCCAAGAAGGTTCGGACCAATTAACAAAAAAAAAAAGAATGACTTGGAAAGAAAGGGTGAGGGAAACAAAATGTCTGTAGAGACATTCCATTGGGCATGGAGTCATAACATCCTACAGATCAAAGGAAATCAAACTGTATATCAGACAAAGAGATATAATATGATGAGTAGAAGCATGGTGAATATGACAAAAGGAAGAACATCCATTATACATAGATCCTTTCTGCAATAGATAAATATTTGCTTAAACAATGAACAATGATTTAATGGGAAAGCTACAACAGATCCTCTTTTGTTCATGAATCCATCAATCAATGGTAGCTATTATCCTCAAAACTTGCAATATGTTCAAGCAAGAAGATAACAAAGAAGTGGGAAAACAAAGAAGACAATCTGCTAACAACTCTCATGAATCTTTAATGGTAGAAAATGCCATTACAAACAGGCCATCAGGCTTACAAATGAGCAACTAAAACTGCTCCTCCAACTCTCTCCTCTCTTGGATCATGAATCCAATCATTTTCTCATCAAAAACCCTTTCATTATAGTGAATAATCTCTCTCTACCCTAAGGGGGTTGAAACCAAGGAGTTACATAGGATCCTCCTCCATTTAGGAGTCTTGTTACAAAAGATCCCAACAAAAGCCTAACAAATTCCTATTTTTTTGAGATTTTGTCTATGATGATAAATGTCTTTTGAAATAGGTCATCCTGATTGATATGGAGATGGAAAACACGTCCCTCATGTCCAACAAACTCCTAGGAGACCATTCGAACCTTCCTTGATAGGTGGCAACCTCCCAACAAGGTGAATATCCAATCAACTATGCAAAATAGAGAGTTTGCAACACATTCCGCAATGCGCTGGTGTTTTAATTGTTTCTCTCAAATTCCAAACTAGGTTAGGCTGAAATTTGGTCAACAAGTCAACAAGGATATCATCTTCCTCCACAAAAAATTTCAGAGAAACTCACAACACCGTTTTGGATTTATGATCAAAACTGTAACAATAACTGCGATAGGAAATTCCGTAGCACATTCCATAGTGCATGTCTCAATTCACAACGCCTGAGCTAGTTCGCAACACCAAAGGAAAATAAAGTAGCCAACCCCTTTCCTGACCTTCAAACAAGACAAAAAAGCTCATGGATTACCTGATGGCTATGAGGTTGGTGCTGGTAATTTTGAATTTGCACCAGGACGCCTACAACCTATCCAACCTATAACCCTCTTCCTTACCTAGTTCACAGCGCCGACTCAAATATAGCTTTCACACTTCGAGGAGGCTGTTAGTTGATCGTATGATATAATCCCTGAGAATTTGTTTAAAATACAAGCTCCGAAAACAATAAGATATTATGTGTCATGATTCTTTAACCCTACAATTCTATGTCATAACACACATCAAAATACAAACTCTCAATAAACACATCAAAAGACAAACTCTCAATAAAAATGCTCAAGATCAGTTGCCATTACAACAACTGTCCAACAATAGGGTGTAAGAAGTCGCTCTTCTTCCCCATGACCTTCCTTTTATAACAAATGAGGTTATTGACACCTATCATACTCCTGCATAATTAGTAATTAAAAAATTATCTTAATTTGATTGTTCACCATTACATATGTCATCTACATGCAAAGGTGCACATGAATTTACCATTTTTTTAATTTAAATTAATTCATTTCCCTCACCCACTTTTCTTGACTCCTAGTTTTTCTTCTAGATGTTTCTTATTTTTTCTTGACTCTAAGATTTTCTTGTAGAAGTTTCCTAACTTTTCTTGACTCTCATATTTTCTCCTGGATGTTTCTCAACTTTTCTTGACTCTCAAATTTTCTCCTAGATGTTTCTTATCTTTTCTTGACTCTTAGATTTTCTCAATACTTAATAGTTCTTAGAAATGAAATTTCTCTATTAATTAACTAAGATGAAAACAAGCCCAAATTTAAAACTCAATCTTACTTTCTGATGATTCTTATTACTTTGAACTTATCATAAATGTTACTAATGCATCATATTATTTAGTCTATTAATTTAAAATTTTCTCTTTTTTTAAGTGGATGAAAAAATTAGTGCTTTTCCTTATTTGTAAACTTTAAGAAAAAAATAAAATTGGTACCATGCCGTTAAATTATTTTTTTCCACTTTTACTTTCAATTCAAATTTCATAAGGATACCAAGGGTGTCATGCACGTCATGCCCTTCATGGATTAATCGACGTACTTCAAGGGTGCCATGTGTACATACCCTTCAAGTATCTGATATTGAGAATTGGGAAAATCAATGCAACTGTGGAGACCCTATTAACTCTTGTTGTTGCCCCTATTGTGAAACTAATGGAAGCTAAGGAATAATGATTTCACCCTTATTGCACGCCCCTTAGTTTTTTCTCGTGAGTGACTGAGTATGTTGCCTAACCTCATAGCAACGTGCAATCGTTGAGAAAAAGTGTCCAACACTTTTCAAATCTGGCCACGGTAGAAGTGCTAGTAGGTGGAAGCATGGACGATGTTTCACCTCTCTTGATAATACATGGTATCGCTCTATAAAACCCCATTACCCATATGTGGGTCAAATAGACAATCATAATGCTTGTTTCTGCATCAATTAACCCTATTTGTCATCATTGTCATCAATCATTTCAATTACACAAAACATAATTATAAATTAAGTACTACTCCCTGACTCAATACAGAGTCCCAGAGTCTCGTCGACGATGTGTATGTCAACACATCCTTAAGTTCCATGTCAACTTAGGAAGCTATTAGTAACATTTGCAATATATATATATATATATATATATATATATAATCTCAAGTAAATTTATTAGCTAAACTAATCATCATTATCGGTTTATCAGGTCATTGCAATAAATATTTATCTAGAAATACCATCCTTTTATTTTGAAAAATTTTAAAATTTTAAATCTAAACAATCCAAATCAAAGTTGTGTTTGATCATCAAGTCAAAATTCAATAACCGGGTCATTTATGAACAAACTCCCTCAAAAAATAAGTTTGGTTCATAACGATAATTAGGTAAAATGGGGCACTACACTTCTTTAATATAATATTTTTCCAAGAGTGGGATAGAGTCCCAATTCAAAGGTTTAACACACTAGGGATGAGTTACCTCACTAAGGACATATTTCATGGACTTTAAGAATTTCCTTTGAGCTATACACCACTTCTATGGATTGAGGGTCATGCATGGGGCTGCCAACCATGATAAGCATTTCCTCATTAGTGAACATGACAATAGTATGATGATGAATGTGAAAAAATATGTGGAAACTATGTCTATATATTATATATAATATTTTTACACTAAGGTTGCAAATTAAATATCTGGTCAGCTAGTGTTACCTCACTTTATTTCATGGTTGGGAAGGCTCTATTATTTTAGCACATAATCTATTTTAATTGAGTTATTTGTCCAAACATCCAAAAATACTAGTTAATGAAGATGCTAATTTTTAACTGTTCTTTTATCCTCCAAGATCATGAATATGATACTTCCAAAGGGTACCCCTTGTAGATGAAGGTATTTTGGAAATGTAGCATTGTATTGTATATTGGTTGGAATGCATTTATTTATTTTTTCACTTGTATCATAATTTTTATATTTCTACCATTTTGTCCACCAAAGTCTATAATTATCTTGTGTTTACAATTTCAGAATCTTAATGAGTAGTAGACTATCTGCTAATAGACAAAATGACAAGTGAAATACTTATTGATATTCCTAGGAACCTAGCTAGTTAAGCTACTTTAACCACACCCTCAAAATTAGTTCAGAGATTTGTGATAGATCTAAGTCAATGATATGATATTGGAATGGGGAAAATGATGTGTCTTTGGAAAGGCCTCGAGGTAAGATACAACCTAAAAACTTTAAAATTTTGTTTTGATTCCCAACAATATCAATTTTTAAATTGTGAACCTCTACCACCAAACCGTTACCTTGAAACTAGTTTTGTTCTTGCAAATGTTCATTTTCTATGACTACGGGTTGAAACCAAACATATGATATATCATCAGAAAGGTCTCAAATAACCTTATATTATTACTTGACCCAATTTTATCTCTAGGTCTGATTTTTAATATAATATGATCAATGAAGTGATGACTATGATCAAGAGACATGCAACTTGTACACCTCATTGAAAAGGCATATGAACTTAGAATTGGGCAATTAAAGGCTTGTTGGAAAGTTTGGCTTAAGAACTATAGGGTATAACCATTATATTTTTTTAAAGGATAACATGATTATTTTTATATTTTGTGCAATTCCTGGCACATGTGAATCCCACCTAGTGACCAATATATGTTTTGCAAACTATACTCATATTTGGAAAAATTTGACTTAATCAACCTATTCATGTACTTTGTTGATATGAAAAGTTTTAGATCTTAAAACTCATCCAAGTAGAGGTGGATATGGCTCTAAACATGCATCAACAAAAAAAATAATCATAAAGTTCCATGCTATGAAACAATTCTATTAATGCCTCATTCACCACTATTTTGTGATATTATTCTCTTCAAATTTTAGGCTGATACATTACATGAAAGAAGAAAATTAACAACCATCATTTAAATTTCTGCTATGTACCTAGTGTTGTGCTCCTTGAATACTTGCTTCTTATTCTTGTTGTCCAGTATTATAATATTGAATCTTGAAACCATGGCATGGATTCATGTCCATGTTTGATTATTGACATATAGTTCTAATGCTTAAACCCTCTTGATAATGGCTTGTATTAACTATATTCAAGCAAACACTACTAGTTATTTCAAACAATCTTGTTTATAATGATAACATATTGCAGTTTATTATCCCACCACTTTAATGTGCTTCTTGTGCTCGTGGAAGTTTCTGTGAAAAATGTCTTTCTAAATGATGAAAATTAGTATTTACACAACTAGTGGGAGGATAAATTGATATTTAAATAAAATGAAGGTGCTTAATTTGTATAAAAAATATGAGTTTCTTCTAAGATCCCAGTTGGTGTTGTTTTGGTGCATTCTAGAAGTAACATCAATGGTTCCAATCACCACATTTAACAAGAATAAAATAATTTGAGTGAACCAAACAAGGATAGTAACCCACATCTAAGATAGAATTTTCATAACTACCAGTAACATGATTTTTACTCTACAATATACAAACTACAAGAAAAATAATTAATTTCTTGGCTATCTTGGATTCTAGATCCCACCTTCCTTTCTTGTCAACCCCCCCACCAAAATAAAACTTGTGATAGCTCTGTTATAGTCCAAAATTCCTTATCTGTGCATAAAAGACATTGACCCTTCCTTTTGCATACTTTACCAAACACTGTTGAGGCTTCCTTTTAAAAAACCATTTTTTGGAGAGTGTTTTTCTATGATGAACTAATAGCCCACGTACACACGTGTGTTGCATGCTAGTTATCCCATGTGCATATGCATGTTGCATGCTATATAGCTCGCGTTTACCTCCAAAATTTGCAAAAAATATAAAATTGCGAGGAATTCGATGGAGTTTACGGGATATGGAGGGTTTCCTAACCATTTTACCCCTTGTAACCCCTCCCCAAACTGAATAACCATCTTTTTCTCATATAAAAAGAGGTATTGGGGTGTCATTTATGGACACAATCAAGAGAATGAGAAAACTCTTCCAAAATCCCTTCCCTTTCTTAGTCCACGTTTTGCACCCCATTCTGAGTTTTAGCCTTAGCCTTTCCCTCTAGCCTTTATCCTTATGCAACCATTCCTCCTTTCCTTGGTGATAAGTTGGTTCTGAGAAGTTAACATGGGATTGATGCACTTAGAGCCAAAACAAAGGAGCCTGGACTTGGTTCGTGGAGCTATTGCTGACAAAGGTTGTAATCCTTTTTGTCTTGAAATTGAATAAAAGATTTAGTCCTTGTCCCAAAATCTTATGGTTGTATGCTTTTATTGATTTATGCATTTAAGTATATATCTAAACTTTGAAAGTGATTAGTAGAGATCACATGTGTTGTAGCATTGTGTTCCTAGTCTTTTGCAGGTCACCTTTGGGAGGAGATCTGCAGTCTAGGAGGCTAGAACAAGCGAAAGAGGTCTACGCCAACCAAAAGGACTAAATGTGCACCCATTGACCCTCTTTCCTCTCTCTCATCCCTTTGTTTAGATAGTTTTGGGGTACCTTAAAGGGTGGAACAATATTTTAAGGGAAGTCATCGCTCTGCCTTTACCTAGACCCAATATAGGGGGATTTTCCCTGTAGCAGAATTGACAACTCCACTGGGGGTGTCTCTAGGGTCTTAGTGGGAGATCTTGGTTTGGATTGATTTTCAGTGTATTCTATTTTTTTTGAGTGTTCTGAGTCAGGTTGGGTCTCTGGTCACCTTCCAGGTACCTACCAACCTTCTCTACCCAGTTGGTCATCCAAACATTTTTCTTTTTTGAAATTTTTCAGAGGTGTATGCACCCTGTCCTCTCTATAGCACAAATGCATACATGGTCTGCATAGTATACATCTCACGTACATATGCAGTCTACTCGTTCACAACATGTGTCTCTGTGGTTTTGGAGAATTTTTCAAAATATTTTCCTTTTCCTACATAAAACTTGTGGTTCCCAGGTCTTCTTGAGTTCTAGAAGCTTCTTTTGTTTGGGGTTTAGACAGTTTGTAGGCTCAGATTGTTTATGAAATAAAAAAAAGAAATCCTCTTGTCTCTCTTTGTTTCCAAGCATTTTTGGCGTATTTTAGCTTGAATTTTAAGAAAAATGAGTTGCAGTTTCTTTTAGCATCTTTTGTTAGTTCTGCTTTGATTGGAAGAAAAACAAAACCTAGTATTTTAGGTGTCTTTCTTTCTTTGCATTTGCTTTGCATTGTTATTTGAAAAAGAAAAAAAGAATTAGCATAGTGTTGTTTTTTCTTCTCATCTTGAAAGCATTTCAAAAGAAAAAATAAGAAGGAAAATCATTTCATTTGCTTTTTTGTTTCACTCGAAAGTTGCATTGTGCATTGTGAATTTTACATTGAAAGGAGGAAATATTGCATCTTTAAGTTTCAAGGATTGTAAATGCATTTTCTTTCTTGAAACTCTTTTTCATTTGAAGGATTAGTGTAAAGTTTTATTTTCTGCATTTTCTTTCTTGAAACTCTTTTTCATTTGAAGGATTAGTGTAAAGTTTTATTTTCCATTGTTCTTATAAGTTTCATTTTTTCAAGAGTCTCAAATAACATTAGTTGCACTTCCATTCCTTGAGTAAGAAAAACCCCTAAAACGAATGTGCTAATCTAAAATATATTAGTAACACTTTTTCTAGGGTTGACCAATAGCTTAAGTTAGGGCCTTGGATTAGGTGTGGAGAGGTAAAATCTCCAAGGCCAACTAAAACTTAACTTATATGTCTGTGCTAGGGTGTGAAAAATACACTTTGTAATTACTCAATCTAGGAAGCTCCTCTAACAAAGGAGTCAAACATGAGGCCACGTGGAGGACTGTGACATAGATATCCATTCTTGATCCTAACAAAGTGTTTGGGAGAGTGTGTATTGGGCGTGAATCCTATAGCATTATTGGCCCAACTTGTGCTAGACCTCTAAGACACTAGGATCCGTCCAAGGTAATCTAAGATTGATTCTATCCCTATTTTGTTTCATTCCTTAGGAGGATATTCAAGCTTAGTTACCCTACCCATACACTTGCTTTGTTGTCGACTGCACCCACTGGTTGTTGATTACAAGTTGGTGGCCTAGTTTCCATCATATAGGTTGACACACAAGTGACTATAAGGGGTGTATTATGGTACATGAGGCATAATCTATATTCTTTGGGCGACACTCGAAGGGACTATCGGTCGAAGGTCTGAGTAACTACATCTCCTGGCTAGTCATTTTCCTTTGTGCATGTTTTGGACGATCAAGACTTCATCTACTTGGTTCAAAAGCTTTCATAAGGATAGTTTGTTTTGTTTGTATCTTTTTAGGCTTTTCTTTTTTGTGGTGTGCTTTGTGCTCCCTATTTTTCCATAGCAAGTTAGTCAAACATTTCTTTGGGTCTCTTACCTAAGGTGGTAGACCACCCACTCCATCAGTCATGAGGAATTTTCAGTCTTCTTCTTAGAAACATGGAGCCGACTCTTCAGGCATTGTTTTTTATACCAATGATTTACCAGAGTCTGTGTGTGAGACTTTTGCGGACTTGAATGATCCCGTAAGGGAAGAACCTATGCATAAGATCTTCATGGCCAAAGTTCCTGATGATACCAACCAAGGAACCCCTTCGCAAGGGGATTATTGTGATTTTCCTCTCTTCTAAAATGTTGGTGTCCCTTTGATGGCCACTTTGTACATTCCTAGGTTGAATGTGGGATTACCGGTTTGGTTGGGTACCATTCCAAATGTCTCGTATGCTCTTGACACTTATCAGTTAAGAACTTTATGTCAGGGCATCATGTTCATGTTTCTTCTTCAACAAAGTCTTCTCCTCCTCCTTCTACCTTCTCTAGTGAAAGTTTAGCTACTAGTAACCGAAAGTATAAACATAATAGAAAGAGGAAGAATAGGAAGAAGAAAAGTCCAACCTCTATTAGTCATGTTGGAAGATTGTCAAGAACATTTGTGAGTCATGTTGAGGACAAGAAACCAACCATTTTTAGTCATGTTGGGGGAATTGATTCTATTGATAAACCTAGACGAATAGGACGTAAGCCTAAGTTCCCTTGTAAGTTTTGCAAGGGAAATCACCTTAATCATTTATACCCTGGCCATCCAGAGGCACGAAGATTGTGTTCCCTGTCTACAAGCTCTTCTGATTCCTAGTCTTCTAAGGTTTTTTCACAACCTATTCAACCATTGGTTGATGAAGTGGTCCTGCTGATGCAATCTTTAGTTGATCCTGCTACTCTTTTGGGGGGTGACGTTCCTTCAGACCATGTTGTCTCATAGCCTATTCAACCAATGGTTGAGGAAGTGGTTGTGCTGATGCAATATTAAGTCGATCCCACTCCTCTTTTGGGGGTTGATGTGCCTTCAGACCATGTTGTCTCACAACCTATTCAATCAGTGGTTGAGGAAGTGGTCACGCTGATGAAATCTTTGACTGATACCACTCTTCTCTTGGAGAGTGTTGAGTCTACCAAAGTGGTCACACTGATGCAATATTTGGATGATCCCACTCTTCTGATGGGGAGTGATGTGTCTATCGACTATGTTTTTATCATTTCCAGTTCAGTATTGTTGGCCCTCGACCAAGTTTTGAGGAATACTTGGTCATAGTTGACCGTTTGGTACTTTGACTGCCTGTCAAAGACGGAGCACATGGAGAAGCGGAGATCACGGGATCTCGCCACTTTTTGTGGAACCTTTTTGGGTATTTTGGGAATATTGTAACGGGAAAGGGATTTCGGCCCTTGTTTAGGCCTTTTTCTATGTATAAATAGAGGTCTAGGCCATGTAAGAAAGGAGGCCCTGTCTAGTCGATGGCTTAGTGCATAAGTTGGATTTATGTTATCAGAAGTCTGTGTGACTATAAGAGCTTTATGTATGTTGTAATAAGTGTTGAGTGCACAAAGTGTGAGAAGGCTTAGTGCTTGGATCTACCCGGGGAAAGAGGATCTAGCGAGCTGCGCAGATCTCTTGTCCTATGCAGGGTAGGATCTTGAAGGCTTAGTGCTAGTAGCGGGATCTGTGTGATCAAGTATCCTAAGGCTCTATGCATTTTGTGTAAGACTTGAGGAGCTGAGTGCAAGTCTCTGTGAGAGACTATAGAAGGCTTTGTGCTGAGTGCAACCAAGAG
Organism: Picea engelmannii; assembly: GCA_009831015.1. Lineage (NCBI taxonomy): Eukaryota > Viridiplantae > Streptophyta > Pinopsida > Pinales > Pinaceae > Picea > Picea engelmannii. The sequence goes on from ML807897.1 coordinate 183,408, forward strand.
GGATCTAGCGAGCTGCGCAGATCTTTTGTCCTGTGCAAAGTAAGGGTCATTGAAGCTCTGTGCTGTAACTGCTTGACCAAGATAATATAAAGAAGACTTTGTGGATGTAGCCCTAGGGTGGGGGTGAACCACGGTAACTCTGTGTATTGTGCTGATGTGTTTGTCCCTCTCTTGCTAAGTTCTCTGATATGTTTAGATAGATCTATTGATGCTTTGTGCTTATGATATATGAATGCATACTAGATATGATACATAAGATGCTAAGTGCTTAATCTATTGAGTATAACTTGTTTATCATTGCTAAGTGCTAGATCTGAGTAATTATTGCGGTGCTCTGTGTTTTCTGTGAAGTGTATTAATGAATGTATGTTAGGAAATAACTGATGCTAAGTGCACTGTAGGCAAGATAATCACAGATCTGTGTCCCAGCTAAGGTTGCAGACACCTGAGTCCTGCAACCACCCCTACCTCTACCTCGAGTGAGACTTCATCTGCTTTGTAGGTGTTGCCGAAAGGGCCAATAGTTAGGGATTTGTTGGTGCACTCTTGAGTGTTGAACCCTGGGTCTACCCCTGTGCCAACAAGTACTTTCAGAACAAGGGGGCATTCTTCTCACTTCGATCACACCCCCTCCAAGTCCTAGGATGGTTTCCTTTGATTGGAATGACCTTGTTGAGCCTCATATTCCTTCTTCTGCACCAATTCAAATAAGTCTTGAAGTTAATTGATTTTTTTTTACCGATGTATTTTAGATGAAGGAGCCTCCGCAAGTATTTTATCCTCCTCGGCTTGGAAAACATTGGGTTCTCCCGAGCTTGTGTATGCATTACATGCGATTTTGGATTTTGACAGACATCCTAGTGAATATTTGGGGATTCTTCTTTAGCTACCTATCTTGTTAGGTGGGAAGATTGTCCTTGTCAATGTTATAGTGGTACAAGGCCCGTTAGATTTCAATATTCTTCTCGGGAGTGATTATGTATATGCTATGAATGTTGTGGTGTCTACACTCTTCCTGGTGATGAATTTCACTCACAATGGAAGCATTGTCACTATCGACCAGTTGGAATTTGATAATCACCATCCTAATTTAGATTTAGTTCAGGCTGCCCCTTTTTATGTTCCTAGTATTCTTGTAGATTCTACCCCGCCATAGGTAAATTATGCGGCATCTTATCTTCGATGTTCAATTTCTCCTGAGTAGGAATTTGTTCACTTATGTTTTCCTTCTCAAGACTTGGTCTCAGAAATTGATCCATTGGTTTATCCAATGGGGGCATGGGAGCCCTTGCTTCCCTCTCTTGGTCCGAGTGATATTGAGTTTCCTTTCGAGTCTGATCTCATTGTTTGTAGATCCTTAGATCCTCAAGCCCTCGTGCTTGTGATTCTTTGTTGATAGACTCTACCAGCCCTGGCCAGAACCTCCATCTTCATATGGAATATGGTCAATTTACTTCTCCCTTTGGGAATATAGACCCTCCTCATTCACATGATTTCTCATATATTAAATTGCCTTTGGATGAGGCTATCCTTGAAGCCATGAATACAATTTCTATACCATGGGAAGACTTACACCATGGTTTGTGTTTTCTTCCCTTTTGGGATACTTTTCAGGTTGATTATCGAAGAGGCTTGTTGGGCCCGAGATATGATCAATTTTATGATAGTTATTAGACACTTTTGCCAAATGTACATATGTGGTTTTCATGTTTTGGAGAAGCTTTTTGGAGAATTTTGTTCTAAAACGGTATGATCTATACCAGGTATGTATGATTCATGTTTAATGTTTATATTGAGTATAATTCATCACATTTTTATGTTTCCAAGGATCTAATTCACGTTTTTTGGTGTTACAGGGCAAAAACGCATCACGTTTCGGCTTCCGGCACTCAGTTCGTCACTCCTTCCTGTACTCGATCTGGTACCCAGTCCGACACTGCGTCCAACACCACATCCTGCACAAAAACAGAGGGTGATTTGGAGGTTATGGTATTGGTATCCAATGGTGGGTGAATCAGGAACATGGGTTTTGCTCGTGCTTGCCCCCTCCAGCTACTAAACTCTTGACAACTCAGTTTATGTTGTTAAGCAGGGCGATTATTGGCTCACTCTATTTTGGCAGTTAGGGCACCATTAATGTAATTGGCTGAATTTAGAAGTGGTTCAACCCTCCTGTGGTCGATCACTTGGTCTGTAAATATTATAAATACCACCGTGGTGGTCAAATAGAAGTTAAGCATTAGAAGAACCAGTGTATTGGAGACAAACATGATTTTACTCTGTTTTGCAATTTTTCATTGCCAGAATTTTATGAAACTGCGTTTTTGATTTTTAATGGTGAAATCGAATTGCTGAGTTCATGGTGTGCTTTTAGGAAGTGACCACAACTTGTTGGGGGCCCACCAGCAGTCTGGTAACTGTTCTTTAGGTTCTTTATGCATTTTATAGTTTAGCTGTCTCTTTTTATTTCCTGTACATGCATTATTATTTTGTTAGTTAATTTGCTATTGTAGTTTAATCATTTTAACTCTCTTTTGCAGGTTAGTATGAAGGATTGTATTAGCATGCATTGATCTTGTAGTTAGGAATGAATTTGCAAATTCATAGACTAACCCAGTGTGCAATTAGATATTAGATTGTGTCTTATTCATGCTTTTAGAATTAAATTTAAAACAGAGTTTGACATAGAGTAGAACAGAGTTTTATTGCATGTCTTCTTTAACAAGGATCTGATGGATGGATAGGATTAGCTTCAATTTTTAATTATAGATTGCTTATTCCATTTTTATATAGATCTTGCTATGCTAGTTGTTAGTTAATGTATTCGTTAGTTTATTTTTACATGTCATGCTTTAATTTCTGTTTTCAAGCATTTTTCTTATTGCATTTTGAATTGTTAAAATAGATATAGGATAGTTTCCTTTTATGCATTTTCTTTCCTAGAATTAGATCGCAATTATATTTCTTAGTTAATTATTGAATTTACTTATGAAATTTTCTTACATAGCATAGAAGTAAAATTATAATATCGTTATATTGTTGATGGTTAATAATTCCATGAATATGTAGGGTAGTTAACATTGCTTCCGTAATGGCTAAATTCTCATTGGATTGTTTAATCCACACCTTTCATTTTTCTATTGAAATCAATGTTGAGCTTATACCGTTTGAATTATCTTTTGTTGTCAAGTGCCATCGAGATATCACAAGACACCGAAGACATTCACACAACCACCAACACTATATTTGCGTTTTCATAGGTTAAAATATAATTTCTTGCTTTCGTAGATCAGAAGATAGTTTTATTGTTGTTGTAGGGTAGATAGTCTTTTGCTTTGATAGGTTAAAGAGCAGTTTGCTTATCATAGACTAAAGGTTAGTTGTTAGTCCTTCTTTCTTTCAATTAAATAGATTTCCTTTTATGAATTAGAAATAGTTTTGAAGTTTGAATTAAGAATCTAGTTCACTTGCCTCTTAGGTTAGATAGTTGTTCAATGAGAAGTCTTAATTATTTTACTTGCAGTATAAGTTATCTTAGGGTAGTTAGCTATTCACTTGCTTTAGTAGGTTACTTGCTTAATTGTCTTGCTTTGATAGTATAATTGTTTATTTACTTGCTTTCATAGGGTAGTTGCTCATTAAATTTAGGTGGGCTAGTGAAAGTAGTTTGCTTTTGTTATTTGCTTATTGTTATGCTTAATAGTTTCTTTTGTTATTTTCTTATTG
>ML807898.1:66644-83856 GCA_009831015.1 Picea engelmannii
GTGGGTCGTTGTATTTTGGGAGTTACACTCTGTGGAAAATAGGGTTTGTGGCCAGTCCTGAAACTAGTCAAAATCAGGTGTTTCGGGTAAAAACGTCATAACTTCTTCATAACAGATCCAAATTCAGTGAGACCAAATGTGTTAGTTAGGATACAGTCTGTAGTATGTTGTGTAACAATTTCAGATCATTTCATCAAATATTTTGTGCGAGGCACGCTCTACAAGGTTGCTCTCTAGAATAAACCAGAATTCAGCAAAGTATGCCATTTTTGCTATAACTCCTTTTTTGAGAGGTTCCAAGTAGTGACACTTGGAGGAATTGCATTAAACACACCGAAGAACATTGTGTATCAGTTTCAGATCTTTATACATTACATATTCAAAGTTATGATTACTTCAAGTTAGGGTTGTTGACTAATCCAAAACTAGGCATGTGAGACTAAAAAAAAGTTTGATGAAAATACTAGTCTCTTGTTTTTAAAGTGAAGGAAGGTTTGCAGGAATGTGATCATATACACCAGGTCTATTACAGAGCTACAAATCAAATTTGGATGATGAAATTGATGAGGGCTTTTGGTTGTGGTACATGTTGAGTACATGGTTGAGACAAGTAGTTAATGAGTTGGCGCACATACATGAGGTGTATAGTTGATGATGTTGGTACATATTGATGAGTCATAGTTGATGAATAGTTGACACATGATTGGTACATACTTGGTACATGGTTGGATGCACTTGTTTATGGTACAGGTTGATTACAGGTTGGTGTATGGTTGATGCACTTGTTTATGGTACAGGTCGATTACAGGTTGAGGTACAGGTTGATGCATGGTTGATGCATGGTTCAGATTTATTGGTACAGGTTTACAGCGGTATATCTCACAGTGATAGTGTGATAGTGGTTCCATCATTTTACTTCTACTTCAGGGTGGCAGGACGGGGCAAGGACAGGTGGTTGTAGCCGGAGAACATTGGGGGTTGTAGCCTCCTTCTAGTTGTAGCTAGAGAATTGGGGAGTTGGAGCTTCCCTTAGGTTGTAGCCTGAGAAACTAGGGGGTTGGAGCCTCCTTCCAGTTGCAGCTAGAAAGCAAAGGAAGTTGGTGCTTCCAATGAATGTAATTCTTCAAGACATATAAGAAAAAACATTCCGTGGTTTTCTCCCGATTTCTGTTTCCACGTAAAACACTGGTGTACTGTGTATGTGTGTGATTGTTTATTTCTTACTGCTCATTATTGGATAATAATTCTACACTGATATAACATTTGAAGAAAAAGGATTATAATTACGCTATTATTGATTCACTCCCCCTCTCAGTAATCCAACAAGAACAATCCAGGTGCCCGAATCTCCAAGATCCCTCTCAAACCCTATGGATCTGAACCATCTCCAATGTATGGTGCGCCCTCCTGGATGGCTGAAACCCTAATAGTTCGACCTCTCTCCTAGAGACCTCCAATAGCTCCACCAATCCACTAGAATGATAGATCGGGGCACGACAATGAAAACCCAAGTGCTCAACTAGGCCAAATACCTGCTAGATCTTTAGATCTAACTACCCTCCAAGATGTGGTGCGCCCTCCTCTTGGGAAATTGTCCCACTGTCAATACAAATGAATCCTCCACTGAAGTGCCTCCGGAAACAACCAAGAATGGTGCTAAGACACTTGCAAGAGAAACCCAATACTTGGAATTCCCGAAGTCTCCTCTCCTCAACTAGATCGAACCTTCCTTTAATGGATGGTGCGCCCCCCTTGCTGGAAACCCTCAATTGGTGCGCCCTCTCTCTATCTGCACATGTAACTGATGTAGAATCCTCCTGCAACTGAGTAGATCTGGAACTAGAATGGTGTGGGAGCGTATTGCATCTCCGAGACCAAGCTTGGGACAAGCTAGGTGGAATCTTTCACCACCGAATCGTCCTCTAGGGTTTGTTAAGTCAAAACCCTCAAAACCCCCAATGCTGGGCTCACTAGCTAAAAGCCATATATCAAAATATGATCATACGTGAATGAATGAGTAGAGGCCCTTGCCTTTCCTTTATACTTTTTGGCTCACCTTGTCCCTCCAAAGTGACTTTCATTTTATTAATATTTAATTAATTAATTAAATCACTTTAATTAATTAATTAACCTTTTTACCTTTGAAAAACACCTTATCTCTCCTTGTGGCTTCCCTGGCCACTAAAATTCACCTCTCATTAACCCATTCTGTAGTGTTGCTCCTCCCGATTCCAATGAGCTATTACACTGAGAGGTTCCTCCAAGTAATGTGCGCAAAATGACCCCTTCAGTGAATTTAATTAACTTATAGCCCAAAATAGTCAAAATCACGAAAATCATCGGAATGCAACGAAACCAAATCCAACCTGTGCGGAATGGCTCATAATGATGGAATATGATGAACAATGCAAGCTGGACCCCACAATGCCTCTCAATAACCCCTGTACTCACTATAACATCCATCTGGCTACTCTGGTCATCATAAACCTCTGCACTGTGATGATGTCCCAAAGTGGGGACATTACAGTCCTCCCTGCTAGAAAATTGATTGTCCTCAAGCAATAATAGAATCCCCTCAAGTATAATACTAGGGTCCCATGTCCACCTGTGGGATACAAAGTAAAACCCCTCCAAAGATGAACAATCACACATGCTGCCCCCTGGGTCCCATATCAAGTCATGAACTACTAGCTCCTGGGATGCATAATCCTGAAATACATCAACTCCGAGAGTCTCCTGCGTATGACACATGGCCTCATCTCGGAACGAATCCATCCTCCAAGTCTCTACCAAGATCCATACGACCTCCATCAACTGCTCATGCTGATGCACGAACAAGGTGCTGCAAGACCTCCGTGAGACACCCGCAAGCAATGCGCTCCTCTCAATACTGAAGCTCAATGGAAAGTTAGAATAACTTTCCCCTGCAATGGTACACTCTCCCCCGTCAGTCAGTGAAATGCTCAATCCTGCAATCCCTGGGTTCCATGCTAACCTCTGTCGAAGATCACTCTGTTGGCCCTGTACTACTCTAACCATGACTGTCTGCCCCCTGCATACATCCTGAATCCTCCTCTCCTGGGTCCTCCAGCTGAAATACTTGTGACCATTGGACCTGGTGTCCAGAAACTGTACCTGTAAAGATGTCCCTGTAGAAGTAGTACTTGTCCACCCACCTCTATGTCCGATCATGCTGATCAAGAGTGAAAAGCTGCCTCGTTCTATCGGACAAAAACCTGAAGGCCTTCTCCAAATCAACCCTTGGTGGAGTATGTGGCTCTCAGGCGCACCCTGGGTCATCATGTAGCGAAACATCTTGCTAACCAAGTGAACTCTCGGATCCCATGGAAAACCTGGAAGTTTATCGCTTCCAGTCTCCGCTAGCTACTCCTGTGCCAGACTGATCACTGTCGGAAGCCCTCTGTGCTCATCTGCTATCACCTGGCCTATGGTGCTCACCATAATGCACCAAATCTCAGTTGGCTGCTCATGACGATCCACCTCTAACCTGCTGTATGTCGTAAAAGTACTACTGTCAGGTGGTCTCGACCTAATCACTCTCCATGCCCTATGCCACTGTCTATTTCTCCTCATGTTGCCATCAATGATAAATGTGTCGGGAAAAGGTAACGAAGATATCTGTAGCTGAATGTAGGGATGAAAAATACGACCTGCCTCGGTCAATCCCAAGGACTCGACCAAGAGCACGTCTACCTGTACCCCTGATAACTGCTTGCCTGTAGCCATCACTAAACTCCAATCATCAGGCACAACCAGAAGTAACTCCCCTAACTGTTGGTAAACCAATCTCCATCTCCTATCACCCACGCAACTGCTGAAACGGTGAAGGGGATATCTCATAACCATATGCTGCTGCAAAGGAGTGGCCTCTGCATGCTCCACTAAGTGTGTCTCCTCCCTGCAAGGCAGTACACCCCTTTGAATCCCACCATACATCTCGGCATGTACCTGTGAGCTATCACTAATCACTGTATGCTCCGACATACTCATGTCGTCTCCCATAGACTCATGCTGCATCATAGATCTTGGGCATACTGCTGGATCAACCTCTACATGGAGGTCAACCGCTCTCGGAACACAAATGGAAGTGTCCTCCATCAACTGGTGCTCCTCTGCTAGATCACCAACATCCTCTATCAACGTGACTGGCTGATACATCTGAGTGTCCACTAAGACAGATGTAGTGGATCTCTGACGAATCTCCTCAAGAGACTCATCTGACCTAGACTCTGATTCTTGAAGGGCTGTATGTGTGCCTCTCAAGAATCCCCGAGTGCTCTCCAACTCCTGAGTGAGTTGGTCCATCTCCAAATCCTGCTCCCTCAGAGCCTCATGATACATCTCACCAACCCTCAATAGATAATCTCTGTCAGTCAACAACTGCTGGTAGTCTGTCCTCATCACAGATACTCTCTTCCTGAGAGTATGAAAATCATCCATGGCAATTCCCTCATCTGAACTACCATGTGCCACTGATGCTCTCCAGCAGTACTCTGCCATCAATGCATGCATGTCATCACTGCTCCTGGTGGCTTCTATGATCATAGCCTCACTGACTCTCAACTGTGCTGCTAAGTGGTGTGGCTCCTGATCATAGTCGTGCTGAGGTACCCTCTCATGCCTCTCACTGCTAGTGTCATCACTAAAATCCTTAACAACACTCTCTATAGAAGATAAAGTGATGAGCTGCCTGCTGTCTACTCTGCCATTGGGTCTGCCCATACGTAACTGCACATCATCCTCAACTGCTAGCTCCCTCTGAATCCTATTGTATCTGGTGTGAGCAGCTATATCCTCCTGTGCACTCAACCTGCTACTATCATCTGCGCTTGGATCCCATATAGCTGTGTCCAGACACATGCTATGGTCATCCTGAATACTAAAGGGTGCATCCTCACCCATGTAGGTCGATCCTGGAAATAAGTTCTCCATAAACCTGTCAGTCTCCACAATCTGCTCAGCTAATGGAGTCTCCAAAAGATGTGACTCAATCTCCTCATGCTGATTTGTAAGTGTAGGATCAACTACCTGCACGTCCTGTGTCTCCTCTTGGATCTGTGGATCCATGCGTCCATGGTGTGCGTCCTGTTGCCACCTTATACACACCTGGGAGACGTGGAAGAAATCTTCAATCCACTCGGTGTGTCCTTGGGGGCAAGTGAGAGTTAAGGTGCTGTCACCTAATCCTCAACTCCTCCGTCTAGGCCAATTCCTAGCGAAGCCAAGGGGGGTAGTCCCTAACAAATATACTAAGGCTTTGAAATATGCTAAGTACAAAAAATGAAATCTAGGAGTTTATTATTCTTTTAAACCATCAACCATAAACTGATAAAACATGAAATAAACATTCACCACGATATTTAATCAATAAGCATATACTTGCATCAAAAGGATACTAAGAAACAATTGTTAGATGCAAGTTTCATTTAAATTAAGTAGATAACCAAATTGAAAATGAAGCCTGTGGCTTTGCTGAGTGTGAAAATTGAGACCAGTGCTTTAAAGTGAATCGTGGGCAATGTAGTTCGCATGTTTTATTAGGATAAATTGATGTTCAATTAATGAAATGGTTTGGGTCTCCTTGGAGGTTAACTCTTTGTTTGGAAACTTGTGGAGAGATTTACCGAAACCCAATGGTCTCACCAGTAAAACTCACTCAAAGTGATGGATGTCCAAAACGGGTGAGATGCCAGGTCCCGAGAGGGCCTGCCTTACTTCGCAGGTCACTTCAAGGCGTTTTCCTGTGCATTAAGTTAACTACTTTGGGGGTTATCCTAATTAAACTATCAACCACTGACCAGCACAACGTGTATGAAACTTACTTCCAACAGATCGAGACTAGCTTGCAACTGGAAGAGTCAGGGACCGCACTGTGAGCTGAGGGGAATTTGTTTATTTTATAACAAGTAAAATAAATGACTGAATTGAAATGTGAGACTAATTACTAATCCACACTGACCAAGCCTCTTGCGAGGAGCTGAGGGGATGGTTTATTTGCCAAATTGAAATTGTGGAAAATAAAGCTAATCTAGCAATTAGTGTTCTACTTTGCAAAAAAGGAAAACTAATCTAAATGTTGATTGTGCTTTGAGATGGATTAAAGATTACTTTAGCTTACTTTAGTTATGCAAAATCAAATCTAAGCTAAAACTTGCAAAAATTGACACCACCACCGAAACACCGTTCCCCTAGGGGGAATGAAAAGCGGGAGCTTGTAGTCCCACTGATTTTATTAAAGATTTGCACGAGACTTTATGGAAGTGACTTGTGACCATTCATTAGGGGGGTCACAAGTCTTTACAATGCTTTACAAAGGTTTATTAAGTAAAATAGGTGCTCCCGGGGGTCCCGGATGCTCCTAATCCGCCAAAAACGGACAGGTATTCTTCCTATCTGTTCGTCAACCTTCACAAAACAGTGAACAAATGATAGCAAAAGATGCCCAAAAACACTTTGGAAGTGTCTTGGGTTATTAGTAAAAATCTACAAAAATTTCAAAGTTAAATTCTACAACAAACTAGCAAAATTCCGAATTTAAACTAAGTAGAGAAAACCCTTTTCTTACTATTCTTTTCGCTGTCCTAAAACAGAAATATAAAGACAGTAAGCTTTGCTCAAATATGGAAATTAAGCTCTTGGGAAAACACCTATCTTTAGCCTTTAAAAATTGCCGAAAAAAAGAGTGAGACTAAAGATGAAATGAAGCAAGCTAGATCTAGCTAAATCTTTCTTTAGAACTTGAGATCTAAACTACTTGCTTTGAAATACATAAAGTAAATGACACATTCAACCGTAGAAGCCAACAACCCTTTACTTTATGTGTGTTTAGAACAAGTAACCAATATATAGAATTTGAAGAGAAAGAGAAGAAATAAATGCTTGATTTTCTTGAACCCTTGGGCAATGGAGTCTCCTGTTTCGATGGAGAGTGGAGGGACTATGTTACTTCACTACAATTTTGAAGATGAGGGGGCAGCAAGCTAGCTTAGCCTCTTCTTCAAATAAGATATCCTGCACAACTTCAAACTTCTTGCAAAGAGGTTAACCGCATTGGTGTCATATAATTTAGAAAAATTTGAGAGCATGATAATTAAACAAAATAAGCATGCACATCAAACTACCTAGCATATATAAGACAATAGAAACAAGAAGAAAACAAGCTTCCTACCTCTATCCTATTGAGAGATAGCTCCCCTTACAAGGCCAAGATTCACCAAAAAATTACAAGAAATAATCAACAAAGCATATACCTCATATACACCATACACAGAGATGATCCACACACAATAGCTCTACACCGTTGAGTAGCCTCCAAAGCCTTTTATTCAAATAGAAATGATATTCCGATTACAATAGCAAGCATCTCAACCAAGCTCCAACTAGCTAACAATGGGAGAGAATGCTCTTATTTATACAAGTTTGGGTGAAGATCCCAATGAGGAGGGCGCACCATGTGGAGGAGGAGGGCGCACCAATTGTCAAGAGTGAGCTGCCAAGTGTGGGGAAGAGGGCTGCCACCTCTCCCATATCCCTTCCACATGCTAACACAAAGATTTGAGGTGATAAGGGCGTGCCACCTCTCAACAAAGTGGGCTGCCATCTCAAGGATGCGCCACCTCTCCAAGAGGGGTGCACTTCCCAATACACACATGTTTAAAACCAACTTACATATGCCCCACTTCAAAGCTTTGACCATTAGGAGTCTTCCTCTTGATGCCACATAGCCTTTTGAGCTTTTATTTCAACTCAAACATGCCCCCACATGTTCCTTTATTTTTGCCCTTGCTGATTTTTTATTGATTTTATTTGACTTTTTTGGGTTTTTGAGAGTAAAATTAATTTTAAGTGATTAAAATCACTCATTTTACTCAAACAAGTGGGTACTTAGATAATATGAGTGCTCTAGGTCAAAAAATGAGCATCCCCATGGCCTATTTAGTCCCCTAGTACCACTTTTTTAATACATCTTTACTTTTTAATTAAAAATTGCCGAATTCTAGCAATTTTTAATTAACTGAAAAAATTAAAAAATCCTAGTGGGGACTTCGTACATTTCCATAAGACTCTAGGAGGATGTTTAGCATGGTAATATACATTAGACATTAGGCTTAGATCCATGCTCAAGCCTAACCATGGGCATATACTCCAGCTCTGGAGGAATTGAGTGAAAAAACTCATAAATTATAAATTGCCTGAAAACGACAAAATATAATTAGTAAGTGAAAAAACACTCCAGAGTATAACTCACGCTTAAGACTTAAGGTGGCTAAGACCTTTTACGAGTTCATCATGCAACATCTCTTATTACAATTTTTTATGGAAATGTAAAGAGAAAAAAAAAGGTGGTCTTTATGACCGGCTGAACTTCTGAACTCTGAACTTTGAACAATAATGTTCAAACTTTGGCGGCTCGCTGGAAGTCCATCCTAGTGCAACTTTGATGGATAACACGTCTCTCACACACGGCTCCTCCATCATATTTGACATGCCACTTGTATCCTCCTGTGACGTGGCTATCATGGATGTCTGAAAAGACGACAGATGTGTCACGACCACCATAGGAGGTTGGTCATCTGTCAGTGCTAACACGTGTGAGTCCTCACTAGTGTCACCACTCTGCTGGGGCGTAAGGTCATCAACACCATGTGATATGTATGCTGAAGTACTGGTGCTATCATCCTGTCCACCCCACTGTCTATCCACTATACAAGGGTCATCATCCTCCTCAAGCGTGCTAGTAACATCATCCTCTGTACAAGAGTCACTATCACTAGCCTCTGTGCAAGAGTCACTATCATCATCAAACTGTTCCAAATCATCATCTATCTCTCCATCCTCACTCATCTCATCATCACTGTCATAGCGTGCCTCAATAATGTGCTTCTTGTCCTTACCCCTGCACCTATGATCTGGTTCCCATGTCCTCTTGCAACTGTAGTAAGGTTGTGTGCTCCTAATGGGCGTGGGGCTCCTCTGTTCTTCCATCCATCTATCTACTTCTTCTTTCTTTTTACCTGCTAAGATGATCCCATGTAAAATATCCTCTTTGCTCCAACTGGGCTTTCTAAAGGCTACATACTGAGGAAAGGTTATGAGAGCCCTATTTTCCTCGCTAAGGCCGAAATATGTTATCTCCAAGCATGTCATCTCAAAGGCTATCTTATCCATTTCTTTCCAACTATCCATTTATCCCTATGAAAGACCCCTCAGGTTGGCGGGATTTAAGCTTTGATACCACTGTAATGATCCGAAGCCATTATGCCAGGATCATCACGGTTTTGGGTGTCTTTAAAACTTTTGTTGGTTGTGGTATTTCGTCAAACACTGTGCTGACCTACTTGCTAGATGTGTTTACTTGCTGGATGGCCTCTTGATTTCGGCCTTAGGGTTTTACTTATGTGTTTATATGTGTGTTGCAGCAAATAACAAGAAGATACAATCATGGAACATACCTCAACCATATGCAATATGATAGACAAGCCAAAACATCCCAAATATGATTTTATTCATGAAATAGAGGAACCTGCTACAATGAAGATGCTGATTTGGAATGCTTAACAGATGGCTCCAAGATAGAAGTATGAGCTGCTACAAAAAGCTCCCGACAATACAAAATAAGCCTCTAAAGGCTGGATAAGAGATGAAGACCAATACCAAGGTAGATCTGGCCGTATGAAGTGTAGAAACCCTAACTGGATGATGCCACGTCCTGCTGGAATGCTGAAGCTCCTCAACAATTCGACCCTGCTGCCAATGTGTCCAATCACCCCAAGAAAGATGCCAAACATTAGATTGGGTGATGGCAAGAACAACCCAGGCGCCCGAATCTCCAAGATTCCTCTCAAACCCTATGGATCTGAACCACCTCCAATGTATGGTGTGCCCTCCTGGATGGATGAAACCCTAATAGTTCGACCTCTCTCCTAGAGACCTCCAACAACTCCACCAATCCACTAGAATGATAGATCGGGGAACGACAATGAAAACCCAAGTGCTCAACTAGGCCAAATACCTGCTAGATCTTTAGATCTAGCTACCCTCCAAGATGTGGTGCGCCCTCCTCTTGAGAAATCGTTCCACTGTCAATACAAATGAATCCTCCACTGAAGTGCCTTTGGAAACAACCAAGAATGGTGCTAAGACACCTGCAAGAGAAACCCAATCCTTGGAATTCCCGAAGTCTCCTCTCCTCAACTAGATCGAACCTTCCTTCAATGGATGGTGCGCCCCCCTTGCTGGAAACCCTCAACTGGTGCGCCCTTTCTCTATCTGCACATGTAACTGATGTGGAATCCTCCTGCAACTGAGTAGATCTGGAACTGGAATGGTGTGGGAGCATATTGCATCTCCGAGACCAAGCTTGGGACAAGCTAGGTGGAATCTTTCACCACCGAATCGTCCTCTAGGGTTTGTTAAGTCAAAACCCTCAAAACCCCCAATGCTGGGCTCACTAGCTAAAAGCTAGATATCAAAATATGATCATACATGAATGAATGAGTAGAGGCCCTTGCCTTTCCTTTTTACTTTTTGGCTCACCTTGTCCCTCCAAAGTGACTTTCATTTTATTAATATTTAATTAATTAATTAAATCACTTTAATTAATTAATTAACCTTTTTACCTCTGAAAAACACCTTATCTCTCCTTGTGGCTTCCCTGGCCACTGAAAGTCACCTCTCACTATCCCATCCTGTAGTGTTGCTTCTCCCAATTCCAATGAGCTATTACACTGAGAGGTTCCTCCAAGTAATGTGCCCAAAATGACCTCTTCAGTGAATTTAATTAACTTATCGCCCAAAATAGTCAAAATCACGGAAATCGTCGGAATGCAACGAAACCAAAACCAACATGTGCGGAAGGGCTCATAATGATGGAATATGATGAGCAATGCAAGTTGGACCCCACAATGCCTCTCAATAACCCCTATACTCGCTATAACATCCATCTGGCTAGTCTGGTCATCATAAACCTCTGCACTGTGATGATGTCCTAAAGTGGGGACATTACATGAATAATAATATATGATGTATTAGTTGCGATATGATTTAGTTCTGTTTCTCTTTTCATGAATAATAATATATAACGTATTAGTTGCGATCTCATTAAGTTCGGTTAGGATCTCATTTAGTTGCGATCTCATTAAGTTTGGTTACGATCTCATTTAGTTGCGATCTCATTTTTTCATGAATAATAATATATAATGTATTCATGTTGCGATCTCATTTAGTTCGGTTTCGCTTTTCATGGATTTTGTGGCAGAATATTTAATAGTAACAATCACTTTATAAAAGTGGTTGATATATGCGGATCGACATCATTAGTTTGAAAAGGTGGAAAATGGCACATATCGTCCTATATCAACCACTTCTATAACGTGGTTGTTGCTAGTTTATAAGATGTGAAAATGAAATACTAAGCTAGGGTATGAATTTTTTGTATTTTTATAATAAGAAATGATTTGAAAGATTTTGAAATTAAATGATTGAAAAAATTGAGAGATTTACCTTTACCTTTCTTTACCTTTAGATGTCTCTTAGTTTGAGCAATTGTGACCCCACAAGCTTAAGATTGGCCTAGATGGATTTCTAGTCGATTGGGTTTGGAGTAGAAGGACTATCTCCCACAATGTTAGAAATTCAATGATAGATGGGTTCCTCCTTGGATTTGCTAGGAGAGCTCCTTGATGGATGGTCTCTAAGACAACTGATCAATTAGGGTTAAAGTGATAACCTACCACTTGGTTGAAGCTACTTCCAAGGAAGTTGGTCCAACAACTTTGACGTGTTTCACTAAGAACCCACAAAGAAAGAAAGAGACGAAAGTTTATTTCCTTTCTTCCACGTGACTATGTAGCCCCTCAATGGATTGATTGGTCACCTCTTGCAATTCTCCTAAGGATCCCCTTTCAAAGAACAATTAAAATAATCCAAGACCACGAAAATAAAGCATTATAGTAGTCAATGTTGATGATTATAGCTACGTGAGACATCCTCCAGGACACAGATTGATTGAGTCGACCTGCGAGAGAGTCCATGAGTTGGGTGTGTGGTTCCTATCTGAGATAGAACTGGAACGTAGTATTGGCCTCCTCCTTACAGAGAGTTGAGAAGAACTCTAGATGATTCTCCCATGTAACACAGTGAGAAAGAAGATCTGTTGAGTTAGACGTGCATGTGGCTGAGCACAGGTGAACGTGTGAATTCCCATGAGCTGGGTGCATTGTTATGAGATAGAGATGAAAATGATGTATTAGCCTCTTCTGAGCAGAGAGATGAGATAATGAACTCCAAATGACTCTCCTGTGTAATGCAGTGGGAAAGAAGATCTGCTGAGTTGGACATGCCTGTGGATGAGTACAGGGGAACGTGATCCTAGTGGCTGAGCACTAGTGAGTGTGGTTCTCCTGTGAGACGCAGTGAGATAGAGATTTGGACATCCCTATGGATGTGCCCCTAGTGGTTGAGCACTATTGGGTGTATGAGATCCCTTGCTATATTGTTCAAGAGTCAGACTTACCTGTAACCCTAATTGTAATGTAAAGGGTACAGGTCGACCCCACCTTAATGTAAAAGATAATTAATGTAAAAGATAATTAATCTGGTAATTATTAATTATATTGTGAGTTAGTGAGGTCGGCCCTATTGTGCCAATAGACACTTCTCTTGACAGGTTCATTCTAATATAAGTAAAGGTAAATTCTCCATTGAGGAATCATATCTTAAGTGTGAGTTTGGAAATTTCAGCAAGTACATCTTCTTGGGAAAATTGCACACTTCTCTTGGGCGCTAGTCCTCTAGGGTTTTGTTAATGTTTAAGCCATTATTATAGTTCTTTGCATTTCAATAGATAACAACAACATAAGACAAGGTCACTGAGAAATACATAATCACAAGAGACACAACATTTATCCTGGGAAACCCTCTAGGGGAAGAAAAACCAGCAAAACTTCCTTATTATAGATAGCCAATACAATGCCAAGAGATAACTCAAACAAGTACAGCATGTCCTCTCCCAAAGATGCGCCCCTCTCTCTCTCTCTCTTCTCCAACTGCAGCTACGAAACTTGTCTCTCAAATGAACAAGTGAATGTGTGTCTAAGTGAGGCGCTAGCCTCCTTATTTATACAAGACTGACACGTGTGGGTGTGTCCTTTCACTGGCAGGGCCGACTTCTTCTCCTGGGTGGTTATAACCACCTTTATTATATTCCGGGGCCTCTTTGATATATTCTAGGGCTGACTTCTTCTTTTGCCTATTACAATTATGTTACGACCAATCCACAAAAGGGGATTTGGTCCTTTACAGTAGCTGACATGATCAATCCACAATGGGGATTGATCCAATGAATAATATATCAAATAATAATTAGAATACACTTTGCAGTTGCATTATTTCAACACTCCCCCTTAAGAAGAAGGGTATTCTTCAACAACATTAGACGAGAGAGAGGCCTTTATCATCAATAGCATCAGGAGGACAACATCATCAATATCATCTTGGAACACTGACTGGCGTATCTATAAATCATTGGAAGTTTTCTTCATCGGCAACATCGTCATTCTCAAAGGAATGCAATCATCATCTGCATCAATATGTATTAGTATAAAACTAATACATCATCATCATCACAGCACGAGGCTGGCTCATCATAATACAGGACTGGATTTACGTCACAGCTGTAATGCTGGAAGCTCAGTACTCGTCTTGCTTTACGTCACAACAATCAAGCTGGAAGCAAGATACTAGACTGACTTTACATCACAACTTCTCAAGATGGAAGCACAGTACTAGTCTCATCTCAATGTCTTGCTTTACGTCACAACACTCAAGATAGAAGCAAGATACTAGACTGGCTTTACGCCACAGCTTCTCAAGCTGGAAGCACAGTACTAGTCTCATCTCAACATCTTGCTTTACGTCATAGCACTCCAGCTGGAAGCAAGATACTAGACTGGCTTTATGTCACAACTGTCAAGCCAGAAGCACAATACTAGTCTCATCACATCATCTTGCTTTACGTCACAACACTCAAGCTGGAAGCAAGATACTAGACTGGCTTTACGTCACAACTGTTAAGCCGGAAGCACATTACTAGTCTCATCACATCGTCTTGCTTTACGTCACAACCATCAGGTTGGAAGCAAGATACTAGACTGGCTTTACGTCACAACTGTCAAGCCGGAAGCACAGTACTAGTCTCATCACATCGTCTTGCTTTACGTTACAACCATCAGGTTGGAAGCAAGATACTAGACTGGCTTTACGTTACAGCTGTCAAGCCGGAAGCACAGTACTAGTCTCATCACATCTCTTTGCTTTATGTCACAGCAATGAAGCTGGAAGCAAGAGATGTCTCATCACAACAACTACTTCCCCTTTCGAGGAAGGTCCTTTCGGACTATACCAAGCTTATCTCGAAAGTGCTCAAACTTTACATGAGATAGAGGCTTGGTCAACACATCAGCAACCTGTTCATCCGTGCTAACGTATTGGAGCTTTAAGGCTCTTCTCTGCACCATGTCACAGATGTAATGATAACGAATCTCTATGTGCTTCGACCTGTCATGGAATACAAGATTCTCTGTCATCTTTATGCAGCTCTGGTTGTCACATAGGATTGTGGTTGCTTCCATCTCTAGGTCAAATAGGCTGGTCAACAACTTTCGAAGCCATATAGCTTCGCAGTTGGCAGAACATGCAGCAATGTATTCTGCTTCTGTTGTGCTGAGAGCAACGCTGGATTGCTTCCTACTCTGCCACGAGATCATGGCTGATCCCAAACTGAAACAACATCCTGAAGTGCTTTTCTTGTCAGAAACACTTCCTGCCCAATCTAAATCAGTGTACCCACTCAATGTGAAATCATGATCTCCATCATAATTGAGACCACATTCTAATGTACCCTTAAGGTACCTCATCACATGTTTTGCAGCCACAAGGTGAACATGTCTGGGTTCTACCAGAAACTGACTCAAAGTGTTCACGACAAAACAAATATCTGGTCTGGTGTTCGTCAGGTACATCAGCGATCCTATAATCTGTCTATATAGTGTGGCATCAATCAATTCTAACGAAGTATCGACCAACAGCTTTAGCTTCGTTTCCATTGGTGTATTCATGGGCTTGCACTCTAACATGTCGAATCTCTTCAAGATGTCGACTGCATACTTCCCTTGGTTAAGGAAGATCCTCTCTGGACTCTGCCATACCTCAAGACCTAAGAAATAATGCATTAGGCCAAGGTCTTTCATCTCAAATTCTAAAGCAAGCCTCTTCTTACATTCGGTGATGATCTTTTCTTCTCCAGTTAAGAATAAGTCATCCACATATAGCAATAATATCACTGGCTCATCGTTCATAACCTTGAAGTAGAGGTTAGAATCTGCTTTACTCTTGGTAAAGCCCAAACTCATCAGGAAACTGTCTATACGGCCATACCAAGCTCTAGGAGCTTGCTTCAATCCGTATAGAGCCTTCTTCAGTTTGCAGACATGAGACTTCCTGTCTTCAACTTCAAATCCTTGAGGTTGCTCTATATACACTTCTTCTTCGATAACACCATTTAGGAAAGCTGTCTTTACGTCCAGTTGGTGTAACTTCCACTTCATCTTAGCTGCAAGGGCTATGATGGTTTTGATCGAAGTGTATCTGGCTACAGGATCGAATGTCTCTTCATAGTCAATGCCTTCCTTTTGAGAAAAGCCACGAGCGACAAATCTTGCTTTATACTTTTCAATACTTCCATCAACAACATGTTTTATTTTGAAGAACCATCTGGATGATACCAAATCCTTGCTATTCGGTCTGGGAACTATTTCCCATACATCATTCTTTATTATGGATTGGTATTCTTCTATCGTGGCATCTGCCCATTCTTTCTTCTGAATGGCTTCTTCAAAGCAGGTAGGCTCCTTTTCTAGGAGATCAGACATCAAAACCATATAACTGGAGAATGGCTTAGGTCTCTTCACATGTCTCGTGGTTCCTTTGGGAACACCATATTTCTCTCCATCTTGAATAAGCTCTCTAGCCCAAGCTGGCTTTCTCTTATGGGAGATTGTCATCTGAGGAGGTTCTTGAAACTCTACTACGTCATGATCTTTTAGAATTTCCTCATCAGGGGAAGTTACGACTTCCCTCACTGGTTCAGCAGCTCTGGGAACCTCCCTCACTGATTCTGCAACTCTGGGGATTACGGGTTATTCTTCATATACCTCTTCAAGCTGGCATTTTCTCGATTTTTTGAGCGCTGCATCTTCATCAAAGTTCACATCCCTGCTGATCTCAATGTGACGGTGATCTAGTATATAGATCCTAAAGGCCTTGGAGACCTCACCGTATCCCACAAATATTCCCTTCTTTCCTGAGGGTTCCAGCTTGTTTCTTTTCTCTTTCGGTATATGTATAAATACTGGACAACCAAATATTTTGAGATGGCTTACCTCTGGCTTCTTTCCGGTGAACATCTCTTCCGGGGTCTTGAACCCAAGTGCACTATGGGACAATCGGTTTTGCACATATATGGCTGTCATTGCTGCTTCTACCCATAAGTACATAGGAAGATCTTGATCATGGATCATGGTCTTCACGACTTTCATTATCGTTCTGTTCTTTCTTTCAGCCACACCGTTTTGTTGAGGATTATAGGGAGTAGTGAGTTCCCTCTTGATCCCAACATCTTTGCAGAAGTTCCCGAACTCTTTTGAGGTGTATTCTCCTCCATTATCTGACCTGAGTATCTTGATCTTTCTTTCAGAAAGATTCTCTATCAAGGCTTTGAATTCCTTGAACTTGCTAAACACTTCATCTTTAGATTTCAAAAAAATAGACCCAGGTTTTACGAGAATAATCATCATTGAATGATACATAATATACATACCCACTAATGGAGGACGATGGCATTGGGCCACACACATCTGAATGAATGAGTTCTAGGACTCCTTCTGCTTTGCTGTCTTTCTTCGGAAAAGGGTTCTTGATGTTCTTCCCTTGTGCACATCCATTGCATACGCCTTCATGGTCAACCTTGAGTTTTGGTAAATCTGTGACCGCTTTGCATATGTATGGTAGCGCCTTGTAGTTAATGTGAGCTAATCTTCTATGCCAAAGTTCACATGGATTCTCAATGGCGTGGGTCATGGCAGCTTCTGAGTGACCCTTTAGCTTATATAAGCCACCTTCTTCTTTTCCAATG
>ML807898.1:84350-102583 GCA_009831015.1 Picea engelmannii
TACCTTGACTCGGATTTTGATCAAAGGTTAGAATGATGGTCATAGCTACAATATGCAACACTGATCAAAATAATGTCATATCGAATAGATGCATATCAAAATAATCACACCTGGGTTGCATCATTCCTCTGAATGTGTTGGATCTTCAGATCCTTCTGGATCTATGGCAAGAGATCCCTTCTCTTGCAAATACTCTTTAAAGTTTAACCATTTAAACATATGTGAGTACATACCTCTGATAGCATTTGCAGGTAGTGGCTCCATCTGGCAGCAGCGGTAATCATTACCAACCCTTAAGAACTTCAAGGGTGACTGCAACTAGTACTACGGCTGCAATTGCAAGTGATACTGCAACTGCAACTAGTTCTGAGATTGCAATTGCAACTGCAACTTAGGGGTTTATGAGGAAACCCTAACTTTTCAAACTTCAAATTTTGAAATTCTGATCCAGGGGATAGATGCGTTGAGCTGAGGCGAGTAAGTTGGTGTAGTCAGAATTTTGAAAATCCAACTTTTACCCCCTCAAACTTGATCTGTGGATTTCTGGACTGGTGCTTCTGGTTTTCTGGTACTTCTGGTACTCTGGTTTTCTAGTACTTTGTGAAAACTAGGGTTTCACTTTTCGAGAGATCTAGCCACTAAAAAGGTGCGCTGAAGGTGCCAAAATGATCCTTGGGGGAGGGTGCACTTTTCTAGATGGTTTTAGGGCTGAAATACCTCACCAACAAAAAGCCCTAATTTGCATGTACGACAACATAGACGTTTTTCACTTTCTCTTGTGAAAGATGCTCTCTTCAGCTTGGCTCTGATACCATGTTAATGTTTAAGCCATTATTATAGTTCGTTGCATTTCAATAGATAACAACAACACAAGACAAGATCACTGAGAAATACACAATCACAAGAGACACGACATTTATCCTGGGAAACTCTCTAGGGGAAGAAAACCCAGCAAAACTTCCTTATTATAGATAGCCAATACAATGCCAAGAGATAACTCAAACAAGTACAAAATGTCCTCTCCCAAAGATGCGCCCCTCTCTCTCTCTCTCTTCTCCAACTGCAGCTACAAAACTTGTCTCTCAAATGAACAAGTGAGTGTGTGTTTAAGTGAGGGCCTCCTTATTTATACAAGACTGGCACGTGTGGGAGTGTCGTTTCACTGGCAAGGCCGACTTCTTCTCCTGGGTGGTTATAACCACCTTTATTATAGTCCGGAGCCTCTTTGATATATTCTGGGGCCAACTTCTTCTTTTGCTTATTACAATTATGTTATGACCAATCCACAAAGGGGGATTTGGTCCTTTCTAGTAGCCGACATGATCAATTCACAATGGGGATTGATCCAATGAATAATATATCAAATAATAATTAGAATACACTTTGCAGTTACATTATTTCAACAGGTTTGTGAGCACCCTTTTGTGTGCTAGGTTTTCTTGGTGGTGGAGGTCTTTTTCTTGAAGAATATAGCAAAGGATTGGCTGGGTTTTCTTCCCTTGTTGAGAAGGGTTTCCCAGGATACTTCTTGTGTACTTGTGCATGGTGTTTCTTCTTGTGATCTTGGTTGCTGCAACAAATTGTTTATGGTTTAAGTAAAATGCTAAAATGGAATGAACTTCATGCTTAAGACTTGCCTATTGAAAAATCAACATGGTATCAGAGCATAGGTCTTGAAGAACCCCTGCACAAGCAATTAAAAGCTAAGCCCTCCTCCTTCTGCAATTCCATACGACCTCTAGGGTTTCTGCAGAAATTCGTGCGACCCTCACTTGCTTGACCTTTTCAGCGCCTTACACGTGGACGTTGGGGTTGAAATGTGGATAAAGGTGTAGGACCTTCCTCAGCGCACCTCTAGAGATCTTCAAAGTGAATTTCCGAGGATTTTGAGTTTTTGGCCCTAGGGTTTCTAGGGTTCTGAAATTTTCTGCAGAATCTTGATCTTAGGGTTTCTGCAACTTCTTGAAGAAATGTTTCAGTTCAACAAGTATTCCTGTGACACTCTGAAAGTTTATTGTTGGCGGTCATAAGCCCAACAAAACCGAAGGTTACTAGTCCAACCTAACCATTAGGTTTTCTAGGTCAAGTTTGCGAGAGTTTGTGAAGAAATCCGAGAAAATGAAGAACAAAACTTTAGTGGAAGATAGGCTTGATGGATCAAGCAACTTCAGCTCCTGGAAGTCAAGGCTTCAGGTCACCCTTGAAAAAGATGACCTTTTGAATGTGGTGACAAAAACTTTACCAGATACAACTACTAATGAAGAGAAGGAAATAAGAAGGGAAGAAGATGTGAAGGCAAGAAAAATAATCATCTACTCAGTAAGAGATCATCTCTTACCTCGTATTGCCAACTTGAAGACAACTTATGAAATGTATGAAACACTGAAAGATATGTTTGAAAGTGACAACACCCTCAGAGCTCTTACCTAAAAGGGCTAACTTCAAAGTACCAAGATGACAAAGGGTGATACAGTGGCTACCTTCTTTATGAAGATATCAGAGATGAAAGAACAACTAGGTGCCATTGGAGAAATCATGTCTGACAAAGAACTTGTCTTATCTACTCTCAACAATCTTCCAAAACATTGGGAACCTTTTCTTCAAAGCATCAGTGGAAGAGAAAAGTTACCAACTTTTGATTGTCTGTGGACAGACTATACTCAAGAAGAACTTAGACTTAGAAATAGAGGAGTGGAAGACACCCTTGATGACAACCATGCTCTTGTACTTCATACAAAGAAGGGAGGAAGATTCAAAAGAAACTTCAGACAACCATTCAGAGATGATAAATCTCCTTCAGCCACAGGTCATAATTAGAGAAGAGATGTCTAAGAGATTCAGTGCTTCAGATGTGACAAATATGGGCAATATGCAAGAAATTGTCCAACCAGGAAGAAAGGAAGACGATATGCTTCCACCGCTGACATTGATCTAGACCCATCCAAAAAGAATGAAGATAAGAGAGATGAGAAGTATCTCCTCTAAAACAAATATAAAGTTGAGCATGACTACAGATCCAGGTAAATTGGTTGATCATTAATTTTATAGTTGATTGCATTCTTAATAAGTGAAGGGTATTATCTCCAATGTGGGAGCCCTCATGACATGGACCATTATCCCTGGTACGAGAGTCCAAACCTTATTGATTGATTATTATTCTGGTCAAAGAAGACATAAAAGATCTAGCAAGCAAATAAAAGAAGACTTCCATCCTTCAGACTTCAGAGAGAGTTACTTGGCTCAAGAGGGAGTCAAAACAAAAAAAAAGAAGGAAGAGACAATACCTTCTCCCCCTTCAATAGTTCAGAGGGAGACCGACAGTATTCCAGCCGTTTCAACTGCTCCAGTTGATATGCCCAAAGATATTGCAGTAGGGTTAGGGTCGACAAAACTCTGCAGAAGGCAGAGGAACATACAAGTCCCTCAAGGGACATCTTGAGAAAGAAAAAGAGATTTTTCAAGCTATCCTTCAGCCATGAGCCACTTCATTGATTCTGAGACTCCTTGTCATGGAGAAGCAATGGGTGAACACGTATGGCAAGATGCCATAGCAGAAGAATACCAGTATATCTTAGAGAATGATGTATGAGATATTGTTCAGAGACCAGAAGGGAAGTATGTGATGACTTCCAAGTGGATCTATAAGATCAAGCATGCAACCTATGGAAGTGACGAGAAATACAAAGAGAGATCTATAGCCAGAGGATTCTCACAAGCAGAGGGAGTGAACTATGATGAGACATATTGATCCAGTAGACCAATGTAATATACCAGATATAAAAAGTATGCAGAACAAAAATAAAATGCTAGAAATTGCAGAATAACAACAATATAACCAGAACAATCACCACAATAGCATTGGAATGATATAAGAATAACAACAAAAATAACACTTTGATTCTGAAAGCAATGTTCACGGGCCTCTTTGAGGGGGCAACCTCTAGTTGAGCAGAGCTCTATTACAATAATATCCAAGCTAGGGTTCTCATACCCTCGACTCCTATTTATACTAAATATGTCTATCAAAAGAAGCATCTAGAGGAAGATCCTTCTAGAAGCGGAAGCTTCTATTAGGTCTTCTTACATTCGACTTATTCTATTTTATTGAAAGACCTTATTAATATTGACTTTTATTACATCCGAATATATTGTTCTACCTATGTGCGGGTTAGGACCCTAACATGTTCGCTCCCTTAAAAACAACCTTGTCCTCAAGGCTTGAGATGTGGAAATTGCTGCAGAATGGTAGCTGGTTCCCAAGTGGCATCTGCTGGAGTTGTATCTTTCCACTGGACTAACACTTCCTTGATGGTTATCTGACGCAGGCGACGCTCACGTTGGTCCAAAACTGCTTGTGGCTGTAGCCAAATTGATCCTTCTTCGGCTAACTCGGGAAGGTTGGTTTGAATTTGACACTTAGTTCCAATCACCTTCTTTAAGCATGAAACATGAAAAACAGGATGTATCTTAGAATGACTGGGCAAAGCTAACTGATAGGCCATCTATCCCACACGCTTGAGAACTATATAAGGACCATAAAATTTGGGCGCTAGCTTCTGACAATGCTCGGCCTTGAAGGAATTTTTCTTGTAAGGTTGCAGTCGAAGAAACACCTGATCCCCTTCTGCAAATTGACGTTCAGAGCGACCTTGATCTACTTGTTGCTTCATGCGATTCTGTGCCATGACCAAATTCTCTTTGAGGGTACGGAGAATAGCCTCTCGAACTGTAAGCGTTTGGTCAACCGCTGGGACCTTCGAGACACCCGGTAAGTATGAGAGAACTGAAGGTGGCTTTTGTCCATATACCGCTTCAAAAGGAGTCATGCATGTCACTGTGTGGTATGAAGTGTTGTACCACCATTCAGCTAGGGGTAACCATTGAGCCCACTGATTTTGCTTTTCCGAGGCAAAACACCTCAAATATGTTTCCAAACACTTATCGACAACTTCCGTTTGACCATCAGTCTGGGGATGATAAACTGTCTTGAGATGCAATTGGGTGCCTTGTAGCTGTATCAGAGCCAACAGCTCATTTTCAACCATTTGTTTACAGAGGCTTCCTCCGTCGAAGAATGAAGCTTGAAGTATTTGTCTTAGTTTTCTGCTTTTGCCGATGCTTTCTTCTGCAATCTCATCTTGAACCCAACGACCCCCTAGGTGAACCTAAGAAAATCCCAGCTTGAAACTTCGAACAACCCAACGCCTTACTGCCCTTAGCGGCCACCTGCCTGGCGGGACTTACCACGACGCTCTTCAGGACCTAAGCGAACTTCCGACAATCTTCTCAGTGAACTTTCGGGCACCAGTCTCCAGTGAACTTCCGACAATTGCTTCAGTAGGAAAATAGAGAAAGCATAATACAGAGACAAGAGAATAGACAATTTTCAGAGATAAACATGCGGAAGCTGATTTGTATTATATGAGCCAAAACAACATGGGTTTACAGACTTGAATTCGAGCACAGACTGCTCTCTCTCAAAACCTTACACACAGACTAATAGACTAAGACTTAATGCTTTTGCCACTTTAGGTTCGTGCTAGCCGAGCCAGAATCACGCAGGCTTATCAAAGCAATCTAGGACAGAAAGACTCAAAGCTCAAAGAGAGGGAGCTTAGAAAGACTTGGACTGACCAACTGAGACCCCTACTAATGAACCTCCCTTCTCCTTTTATACAAAATTTCGGAGAAAAGGAATCATTTTCTTGAAAAGACTTCAAACTATTACTCAGGAATCAAATCTACTTTTAAGATTTTTTGCATACTTGGCGGAGAGAACATGCAAGAGCCAACCAACCAAGATTCTAATCAACTTTCCACGTATTTAGAAGTACCTTGGAAATGCGGGTCAAATCACGCCAAAAGTCAGAGAAGTGCTCTGAGTTTCCAAGATTCCTTTTGACATATGCATGAAAAGAGTTTGTACAAAGTGGAGTTCATATCGTGAACCCACGAAAATCGACTGGCTCCACTATCAGCCAGTGAGACTTGAAAGTGGACAAGTCCCACTAATAACTTTTATTCAATAGGTTGATCATGAAAATGGTTGAATCTGTATGGATCCCAATGTTGTGTGAAAACTCTCACTTTATGGTGGGTCTGACCTGTTCCCTTTACATCACAATTAGGGTTACAAGTAAATCTTACTCTTAGACAATATAGCAAGGGATCTCACACACCCACTAGTGTTCAACCACTAGTGGCACGTCCACCTGTGCTTAGCCACAGGGACGTCCTACTCAACAGATCTCTATCTCACTGAGTCTCACAGGAGAATCATCTGGAGTACCACATCGTCTCAACTCTCTACATAGAGGAGAACAATACACCCATCACATGGGCACCTTCAACCCTCACAGGGATACACATCGTTTCATCTCAAACGACCCACCCATCTCATGGGCATCCTCACCCCACACAGGGGCATACACATCGTTTCATCTCAACACACCCATCTCATGGGCTTCCTCACCCCACACAGGGGCACACATTGTTTCATCTCAGTCTTAGAGAGGAACGACACACCCATCACATGGGCACACCCAACTCATGGGCTCCCTCACAGGTCGTCTCACTCAGTCTCAGAGGAGAACGTGTCCTGGAGGATGTCTCACGAAGTTGTAATCATCAACACTTAGCACATTTCCATAAGACTCTAGGATAATGCTTAGCATGGTTATATACATAGGACTCTAGATTTAAACACTCCCCAAGTCATATCTACTAGTACAATTACTCCAGCTTTGGAGGATATTGAGTGAAAAAAATCGAAAATTATAGATCGCTTAAAGAGCAAAATATAATTAGCAAGTTAAAAAAACACTCTAGAGTAAAGTACTCATGTCTAAGTCTTGGGTGGCTAAGCTTGTTACAAAAATCACATGCTTAAGTCATTTTATTACAATTCTCCGCAGGGTATGGAAATGTGGTAAAAAGTTGAAAAAGGGCCATAATGGCTGGCTGGACTTTTGAACTTTGAATTTTGAACAAGTAATTGTTCAATCTTTGGCGACTCATCTACAAGTCCATCCTAGTGCAACTTGGTGGATAACAAGGTCCAACGTCCATTCTGTGGGCAAGGTCCTGCAAAGACAAACAAGTACGCCCTTCAAGGGTCCACAAGTCACAAGTATCATGCCAAGTAGGCCACATTTAATACAAGAACCACCCAAACATGTGCATCAAGCCCCTCTTTTCAAACTAAACAGATGCTCAAAGATCTTATAAGTTTTGCCTTATTTAGGTATGGGAGGGGTTGCATGGTGCCCTATTGGGTAAGCCAATCCCCAAGTCAAGGAATGTTTCCGAAAAGAACCCTATCTAGGTCATGTGATGAGTATGAGGTGGATTGGGGAAAGACTTTTTGTCATTGGGTTCTTGACATATCAAGGGTTCGTATTGTCTCATTTATGGGTGCCTTTGTGGAGGGTGTGCTGCGTCCTTCGTTTGCAATGCAACATTTTTCCAAGTCCTTGCCTTTAATTTATTATGCCCCGAACATTGAGTGCTATGTGCAATGGAAAGTAAAGAGCATTGCAATGCCACTTGAAGTTAGGAACACATTGAGTGCCATATGCAATGGAAAGTAAAGGACACTGTTGTTGAGTTTTTGGTACCTTGGAAAGTGGTCCCCTTGTGTTTGTGAGTCTTTACTTTATGTTCTAATTTCACTTTGACTTTATTTACTTAAGTCATTGTTACCCCCAACCTAGGGGTAACTAAGGAGATCATGTTTGGAGGCCCACAGGTTGTAGACATGGAGTGCCAAGAGACAGATGGACAGAGCATAGCCTTGGAGGGGCCCTTCTTTTCATTGATACATCCTACACATAACCAACAACAACATCCACCACACTGGCCTGGTTCCCAAAAGGCAGTGGGTCTTGCTCCATGAGGTAATGAGTCCAGATATCATGGTATGTATCACTCTGATATTTAAAGCATTTGAACATGTTGCAAAGGATCTTTCTTTATTTCATAACTTTTGCTTGGAATTTATGCTCTTTGTCTTATTTAAACCCGAGAGGGGTGTCATTGTGTCTTAGTATGTTGATTTCCCTCGGGAATAGGTTGCTACTGGGTGGTTCTTGAAAAGTCATCGTCCGCTCCCTACCATACTTGTCACTTTCCATACCTTTTTCCCCTCAGTCTCCCCAACCTTTTGGGATCTTCGGGTGTATTGACCCTGTTGCCGTCCTTATACACACTTGCAGACGTGAGCTAAGTCCTGCTCACTTAGTGTGTCCTTGGAGGCACAATGCCTAGGTTCATAGCCCACGCTGTCACTTTGACTGGAACCTCTTCCTTCTAGGCTTACTCCTAGGGAAGCCAAGGGGTAGACCCTAGTTACTAGATGTGATTTACGTGATATTCTAGGAGTAGATATTAGTTAGTTAAAGGTTGGGGGAAGTCTAACCTATGATGCAAAGGCAGAAATGCAAGATGCAAAGATTTACTTATGACAAACAAGCCCTTTCCTAAGTCAACTAAGACTAGTGCCTAAGGTTGGGCAAGGGGTCAATTAATGTTTAAGGAGGGTTGATTACAAAATGATTACAAAGATTACAAAAGTGCAACTATCCCACAACAAAGTTAGATACAATACTCACAAAAATGAATGATAGATGTTACAACAATATGAACAAGAGATATACAACAAGATACAAACTTACAACAAGAATATCTAAGAACTACAAGATACAAAGATACAAAGAGGCAAGTTTAACCAAGTGCTTAAATGTGTAGGAATTTAAGAAGATTCAAAGCATAAAGATCATCCACATTAAGCCAAGCATGCCCCAATAACACTTACTCTATTGGACTGCTTATCAATGGCAACCACAACACTCAAGATCCAACAAGAAGATGCCTCCAAAGGGGATGCGCTATCTCTTGAGGGATCACACCATAAAGAGCATTAACCAAATGAAAAGAAAAGCTTTAAAGGGACAAATGCTCCACAATATAAAAGTTGACACTTAGATAATTAATCCACAAAGAAATAAAGGATAGACTTGCATGTAAGATTAAAAGAGATGTGTGCTTGCAAGTATTGTTTAAACAACCATAAGATGTACCAATGAAAGTGATGCCCAAATACTAAGTGGATTAAAAGTTGCTTAAAGATTATTAAAGATTGAATTACCCCTAGGTAAGTGTAAAACCAAAATCCTCCTCCCCCAATTACCAAATGGCTGCTGGATGCTCAAGAAGTGAAGCAACGAGGCCTACCCTAGCTTCACAGGTCAACCCTAAAGATCCGAGTAGTCCCGGAAAGGACACCGCATGCAATGAGAGCTTTCCCGGCCTAGCACCTTCCGTTGCCTTCCTCAAACCCCGTTTTAGATGGCAAAGATGGTGGATTTAGGTGTCCTGTTAAGTCTAATATGTTATTATGCCTAAGGACTAAGTATTTTAGTGTGTTTAAGAGTGTTTAGGTGACTTTTACTTGCCTAAAACTAGTGAAATAAGCCCAAAACCTAAACTTTATCCAGCCACAAAAGTGTTCTTAAATCATAAGATTGAAGCATGTAAACACATATAGAAACTTAAGAAAAACTTGCTGAATGAAGTGTTGTTCCTACACCATATTATTCACTTAACCATAAATATTTGCAAGCTGAAAGAAATGAATGCTTTAAAAGGACAAGAACAACTTGCCAAATAAAAGAGAAGATTGCTTCAAATCATCATCACTTAACCATGTGTGTATTGTATTTATAACAAGTGCTAGGAAATGAAACTTGAGAGATTTAAAGCATGTAAAAAAAATTATGCCTTAAGGGCTTAAGCTAAGATCTAGTATGTGAATGTGAGATCTACTTCTAGAAGATTTTAACCATATGAGCATAAGCAAATCAACAACACATAACTAATCTAGCCATACTATGTTGGGGGTTGGCTTTGCCAACTACTCATCCAAGGTGTAGGCAACCATAAAATGAAACTTATAATAGAAACCAAGAGAAACACAAACCACTCACAGTGGCACAAGGTGGAGGCAAGCCTACCTTTGTTGTGCCAAAGAGGGTTGAAATGTAAAAGATTAAACTATCACTAAAACAGTGCTAGCCACACAACCTTGTCCTAATGACAAGTGGGGCAAAAGAATGAAAGAATGCTGAAAATGAAAGCACACCCTAGCTTTACGATTTTGGGCATGTCTCACCCAAGGTGTAGGCACTAACCACTTGTTACAAGGAAACAAAATTTATTACAAGAAGGCAAGCCTCAAGGGAACTTCCCGGGGGCTTGCAACAATGCTAGAAAGAGAAGGGAAAGGGTGAGTTTTCGTTACTCAATCAATGGAGAAGCTTTTGAAGTGTTGTATGACTGAAAGTGGGCAGCATAACCCTTGTACCTGGTAAGAACCTGCAAAAACCAGCAAGCTAATGCTTGCTGGAAATGCTGCACAACACACATAAATCAAGAAAAATTTCTGTTTTTTATGCAGAAATTTTTCACATACAAGTATCCAAATAAAAGTTGATTTAAAGTGACCTATCTATGATGGTTAGCAACTGAAATATAGAAGGAAAGAGCAGAAATATCAGATCTGAAAAACAATGGAGTTTAGGTAGGTTTTAAGAGTAGACTCTTCCTTGAGGCTATCCCAATAAAACCCTAGAGGTAAACCTGTAAATCTTGTAAGAAGAGCTACAAAAATAGAGAGAATGTGAGTAGATCTAGATGATAAAACAAAATACTTTGCAATACTCAAATAAACACTTCACTAGATATATGATAGTACTACCATAAATCTATCCAAACAAAATACTTTGCTTGGAGTTTCTACTCTAGATCTATAACTAAGAGCAAGCCTAAGAAAGAGAAGAATAGAACAAGATCACCTCAATAGTTGCAAGAAGTAACAAGAATACTCTTTGTTTCTTCAAATCCTCCAAAGCCTTTCTATTACTCAAGGAGAGAGTCTTGCAGCAACATGTTGCTCCAACACTCTCAAGAGCAAAATGGAAAGGAAAACAAAATGAACAAGAGAGAGAGAGATGAGATGAAAATTCAGTAGCATAACACTAGCTCCAGAGATGGTCAGGAAAAAAGTGAGGGAGGGGTTCTATTTGTACCCAAAGAGGCAAAACGACCCCTCCCAGATCAATGCCAAGTGTTACATCCAAGCCACAAGAGGGAATCCCAAGGAGAGGGGCGCACCATCTAGGGTTTTGGCATGGATAAGTGAGATGGATGGGTGACTTGGAGTGTGGGACCAAGCAAAGGAGTGAGGTGGTAGGCTAAGAAGGGCGCACTACTAAAGGGAGGGGCCCACAACTCAATCAAATGATATTTCAAAGGTTTCCACATGAGGGGGGGCATAAATCCCCCTAGGGGGCGTGAGAGTATGAGCAAATGAGTGGGTAAGGGGGTGTGTAAAGGTTAGGAGGTGGGTTGGGTAGGTTAGGAATCATCTCTCTTGTCTTTATTCATCTTAACTTTACCCCATTAGCTTAAAATTACAAAAATGACATTTTACCTATGTCATGACTTAACAATTAAAATTGTTGTTTTAACTGACTGAGACTCCTGGTGGACACACACCTAGCAAAAGTTGTCCGACTGAGCTAAAACTTGGTCCAAGGGTGTAGGGGGTGTCTTTCCATTTATTTTGAGCACAAATACCCATAGCAAAAGCCCAAAGGCCTAGTTTTTACAATATTTGCTAAAAAACAATTAATTAATTAAATAATTAAACTTCTAGCCTTAGGAAAATTTAATTTAATTTAATTAATTAAAAAAAAACTATCTAGACTCGACGGAATTCCGCAAAACTTTCTAAGATGTCATACATGGTCATTTACATCATTCCTAAACAATAGTTACCAGAGGATAACTCCATTAGAACGCCCTTCACCACTTTGGAGGAATTATTGCTGGTGTGAGGGAAAAACTCAAGGGAAATTAATAACGCTGAAAAGCCTAATTAATAACCTGAGGATAAAAAACCCTCTGTGAAAAAAACTCTCCTAATGAATAAATCCCAAGGTAATTGACCTAACTATGACCCATGCAGACCTATTACACTATTAACCCATGCAGGGGTGCGGAAATTTCGTTTACAAAAAAAGTGTGCCGGAGGCATAAATTGCCCAATAGAACCAAATAATCT
Organism: Picea engelmannii; assembly: GCA_009831015.1. NCBI lineage: Eukaryota > Viridiplantae > Streptophyta > Pinopsida > Pinales > Pinaceae > Picea > Picea engelmannii. Next base: position 96,472 of record ML807898.1, read on the forward strand.
TCGACATATTAGCATCTGATGATGCATCTCTTCATGGCACATGGAGTTGACCCCCTAGTTGAATAGGCAGTCAACAGACCCAAGAAGGGATTGTACCTTACCTCGTGGGAAGAAGGGGTTGAAGACCCAGAGGATAAAAGTAGCTTGCAAAAGATAAAAGTCAATCATAAAACCTTTGAGATGCTTCTCCCAGGGATCCCTGAGAAAGCAATAAACGCTTCTCTGTAAGAATAGGGGATCCACAAAATGAATGATAATGTATACTCAAGGTGTTAGTTGGGAGATAGGAGGTCTCATCACGAGCAGACCTATCATGATCATAGGTATTTAGCGGTATGACATTACCATCATCTGGTCACCAAGCTAGGGTAGTGGCTCTCAGTTGCATGATTGAGGGAAACAGGGTTTCATCACGAGCCAACCTTCTCATATCCGCGAGGTATTTGTGAATGACATTGTCGTATCTGGACACCAAGCCAAGACAATGGCCTCCAATTAATTCCTTGAAACATGAAAGAAACATGAAAGAAGAAGCTAAGAAGAAGAATGGCAAACAAATGGGCTTGGAAAAAATTGCATTGAGGGCAAGGTGCAACTCACCCTCCACAAAGGCACCCATAGGTAAGACAATACAAACCCTTGTATGTCATGAACCCCATGCCCAAAGGTTTACCCCACACCATCTCACATACACACATGACTAGGATATGCTCCACCTAGGAAACACCCTAGACTTGGGAGTTATTAACCCAATAGGGCATCTCGAGACCCTTTCTAAACCTAAATTTGGTAAGTTGTATAACGTCCTTGAGCATTTGTTTGGTTTAGGGGGGGTTTGATGCACATGTTTGGGTGATTTGATTATTAGATGTGATTTACTTGCTATGATACTTGTGACTCATGGACCCCTGGAAGGCATACTTGTTGTCTTTGCAGGACTTTGTCCGGTGGATAGGTATTCATGAGATGATCAGTTCAGAACTTCATGAGGGCCTAAAGCCCATGGATGGACGCTGAAACCCCAAACCTGGTGTTGATGATTGCAGCGTCGTGTGACATTCTCCAGGATACGTTCTCCCCTGGACTGAGTTGAGTTGACAAGTGAGAGCCCATGTGATGGGTGTATTGTTCTCCTCTGCGAGAGTTGAGTCGATGTGTGGTCTCTTGCCTTTGTACTCCTGTGGACTCAGTTGAGTCAGGCTTGAGATGGTACTCCAGATGATTCTCCTGTGGACTTAGTTGAGATAGAGATCTGTTGAGTACAACGCCCCTATGGCTGAGCACAAGTGGATGTGCCCTAGTGGCTAAGCACTATTGGACGTGTCGATCCCTTGCTATATTGTCTAAGTGTAAGATTTACTTGTAACCCTAATGGTGATGTAAAGGGTACAAGTTAGCCCCACCATATGTGAAAGATAATTAATGTTTATTGTAATAAATAATTAGATTTCTGAGTTATTGAGGTCGGCCCTATTGTGCCAATAGACACACCTATTGCTGTGTCTGGTCTTGTATAAATAGAGGTGATTTGAGATGCTTCTCCCAAGTATGGGAGCCCTCATGACTTGGACCATTATCCCTGGCACAGGAGTCCAAATTTTCTTGGTTGGTTATTATCCTAATTCATGAGGCCATTTTGGTTATTATCCCTACGAGAGGCCATCTTGGTTATTATCCTAGTACAAGAGGCCAACGAAGCACTGTAGAGGCAGTAGAGGACCTGAGAAGACATGGGATGTCTCCAGGTTAGCAACACAGAAAAAGGAAGATGTTTATCCTTCAGACTTCAGAGGGAGTACACCGTTCCTTATAGCCCTCAGCAAAATGGGGTTGCAAAGAGGAAGAACAGAACCATCATTGAGGCAACCAAAACGATGATACATGATCAGAATCTACCTATGATTCTGTGAGCAGAAGCATCCATGACAACAATATATGTTTAGAACAAGAGTCCTCACCAGATTTTGAAGAACATGACTCCCGAAGAAGCTTTCATCGGAGTGAAGCCTGAGGTTGGACACTTCAGGATATTTGGGTGTCCAGTATACTTTCATGTACCCAAGGAGAAGACGTTTAAGCTAGACCCTTTTGGAAAAAAGGGTACATTTGTGGGATACAGTGAATCTTCGAAGGCATACTAGATCTACATCCCTGGTCAGAGACAGATTGCGGTTAGCAGAGATGTTATCTTTGAGGAAGAGATAGCCTTTCGAAGATCCAAAGAATCTCAGATGGAGATTGACAGCGAGACAGTACCTTCTTCGCCTTTAGCAGTTTAGAGGGAGACAATCATTGATCCAGTCAATCCAGTTGATCCAGTAGCTCCAATTGATGTTCCCAGAGACATTGCAGTAGGCCATAAGAGGCTTGCCTGGGCTTGACAGACTTTGCAGGAGGCAGAAGGACATGCAGCTCCTCAAGGCACATTCCGAGAGAGCAAGAGACCACAGAGATTTTCGAGCTATGTTTCGGCCATGAGCCACATCATTGACACTGAGCCTTCTTGTCATGGAGAAGCAACAGGTCAGGAGGTTTGGCAAGATGCCATGACAAAAGAGTATCAGTCCATCATGAAGAATGATGTGTGGGATATTGTTCCGAGACTAGAAGGGAATTCTGTAGTGACTTCCAAGTGGATATATATGATCAAGCATGCGGCTGATGGAAGTGTCAAGAAGTACAAAGCGAGATTTGTAGGCAGAGGATTCTCCCAGTTGTAGGAAATTGATTATGAGGAGACATTTGCTCCGGTAGCCTGATACACTTCCATCCGTACTATCATTGCACTAGCTGCATCTATGGGTTGGAGACTACATCAGATGGATGTAAAGGCAGCCTTTCTCAATGGTGAGATTTAGAAAGAAGTTTACATAGAGCAGCTAGAAGGATTCGTGATACATGAGCAAAAATCTCATGTGTGCAGGTTGAAGAAAGCCCTGTATGGACTAAAACATGCACCTCGTGCTTGGTACGAGAAGATGGATGGATTCCTGATGAGTTTGGGCTTCAACAAGAGTGTTGCTGATCCAAACCTATATTATCACATTGTTGGTGACGAGTGCCTGATCTTGGTCCTGTACGTTGATGACTTATTCGTCACTGGTTCAGAAAGACTTATTGCTGAATGCAAGCGAGCATTGACCTATGAATTCGAGATGAAGGAACTGGGTATGATGCACTACTTCTTGGGACTAGAAGTATGGCAGAGGACTGATGAGATTTTCCTGAGTCAAGGAAAATATACAGTGGAGATATTGAAGAAATTCGGTATGACAGATTACAAATCCATGCCTACACCGATGGTGATGGATCTGAAGAAAATGAACGAGGCTTCTACTGATTTAGGCGAGATTGATCCACACCTTTATCGACAGTTGATTGGATTGATGTATCTGGTTAACACCAGACCTGATATATGTTATGCAGTGAATGTACTTAGTCAGTTCATGAGTCAGCCGAGACAGACTCACTGGATAACAACGAAGCATGTATTAAGATATCTACGAGGCACAATTGGATATGGCCTGAGATATGCCTCCGATGTAGACATGAGATTGCAGGGATATGTCGATGCAAATTGGGCAGGGAACGCAATGGACCGGAAGAGCACATCTGGTTGTCATTTTACCTTGCGATCTGCCATGGTTTTCTGGTGCAGTAGGAAACAAAGCTCTGTGGCTTTGAGTACAACAGAAGCAGGGTATATAGCGTTGAGTGTGGCAGTCCGCGAAGCAGTGTGGCTTCGCAAGCTCCTTGTAGATTTATTTGATCATGAGATGGATTCTACCATTATTCATTGTGATAACTAGAGCCGTGTGAAGCTCTCAAAGAATCATGTGTTTCACGATAAGTCGAAACACATTGAGATCAAATACCATTATATCAGAGATATGGTGCAGAGAAAAGTAGTACACATGCAATACCTTTCTACACATGAACATATTGCAAATGTCTTCACCAAACCGCTTGCCAAGACAAAGTTCGAGTACTTCCATGAGAGACTTGGACGGGTGGAGAATGTCTTCCTAGCTAAGAGGGAGTGTTGATGATTGCAGCGCCGTGTCACATTCTCCAGGATAGGTTCTCCTCTGGATTGAATTGAGTTGACCTATGAGAGCCCATGTGATGGCTATATCGTTCTCCTCTGTGAGAGTTGAGTCGATGTGTGGTCTCTTGCCTTTGTACTCCTGTGGACTCAGTTGAGTCAGGCTTGAGATGGTACTCCAGATGATTCTCCTATGGACTCGGTTGAGATAGAGATCTGTTGAGTAAAACGTCCCTGTGGTTGAGCACAGGTGGAGGTGTCCCTAGTTGTTGAGCTAGTGGACGTGTGGATCCCTTGCTATATTGTCTAAGTGTAAGATTTACTTGTAACCCTAATTGTGATGTAAAGGGTACAAGTCGGCCCCACCATATGTAAAATATAATTAATGTTTATTGTAATAAATAATTATATTTCTGAGTTATTGAGGTCGACCCTATTGTGCCAATAGACACACCTATTGCTGTGTCTGGTCTTGTATAAATAGAGGTGATTTCCCCATTGAGGAAACACACTCACACACTCTCACCTGTCATTTTGGAAATTTCAGCAAGTGCTTGTATGACTGAAGTGCGCACTGTTATCCCCTACCCTAGGGATAACTGAGGAGATTATGTCTCGAGGCCCACATGTCCTAGACATGGAGTACCGATAGCCAGATCGACTTGAGCATGGCATTGGAGGGCCCATCCTTTTCTTTCTTCAACACTTCCACTTTGTCAGCAACAACAACATCCATCACATCGGCCCGGTCTTGCAGCAGATATGGGTTTTGCTCCATGAGGTAATGAGTCTGGGTATCATGGTATGTGTCACTCTGATCCTCAAAACTTTTGAATATGTGCATTTAATTCTTTTTGCTTCTAACGTGTGCTTGGACCTTATGCCTTTCCAATTGACCACACCTGGGGGGAATGACAGGATGCCCTAGTAAGCTGGTTCCCATAGGGTTTGAGTTGCCACTGGGGGGATTCATGAGAGGTCATCGTTCGCTCCCACCATGCTTACCACCTTTCATCTTTTTCCTGCTCATCCATCCCATTACACTGGTCCGGGCATTGGGTTGGCCAAATATCTAAGGGTTGTAGTTGTACCTTGCCTTGTGGAAAGAAGGGGCTAAAGGCCCAGAGGGTAAAAGTAGCTGGCAAAAGACAAAAGCCAAAAGAATGAAACCTTGAGATGCTTCGCCCAGGGATCCCTGAGAAAGCAATAAAAAGCTTCTCAACAAGAAAGAAGGGGACCCATAAAAAATAATAAATCAAGACCTCGTTGGAGGATAGGGGGTCTCATCACGAGCCATCCTATTAGGTCCATGGGCATGTAGCGGTATGACACTACCAACAACTGGTCACCATGCCAGGGTGGTGGCTCTTGGTGGCATAGCCAAGAGAAAGGGGGTCTCATCACGAGCCAACCTTCTCATTTCCGTGAAATGCTTGTGGGTAATGTTATCGCTCAGTTTGTAGTTTAGGTCAAATAGCTGAAGGATAAGGGTCAAACTGGCGAAACAGGGACCTACCCCACCCAATGTCACCACAATGGGGAGGTCCTTTCTATTTAGGGTGGCTAAGCCCAAGGGAGACATCCCTGGCAACCTGGGGTTTGAAAGGGAAAGGCTCAAAGGGTTAAGGCTAGTTTCCCCTTCACAGATTACCGCCCGGAAGATAGTCAGATGAAGAATAACCACAGAAAAGGCACCTGCTTGCGAGACAAGGCAATAATGAAACTAGTACATGCAATAATGGTTAATACTTCATAAATCAATGACTATCAAAATTTCAATGTATATGAGCATATATGGCAGTAAATATTGACGAAGTCAATGTTTGCAATAATGATAATGGCAATCTAATGTTACTTGTCAATAAACACTAGAATAATATAGCATCAATGAAGATAATCAATCCTTGAATTAAATCAATGCATAAAAAGTCATTAGTTGCTCATATACAAGAGGTTGCTGCGTCAATATCCTAGAGATGACGTCAGCTTCTTTTAGGGTTAGTATAATAGACAAAGAAGGTCAACGTTTTGCTAATTAGTCAATGAATATCATCAATTTATCAATGT
>ML807899.1:15065-25268 GCA_009831015.1 Picea engelmannii
AAAATCCCAGGTTACCGGGGACGTCTCCCCTGGGCTAACCTCCCTGAATAGAAAGAACTTCCTCATTGTGGTGACATTGGGTGGGGTAAGTTCCTGTTACGCCAGTTTGGCCTCTACCTTCTAGCCATTTGACCTAACTACAAACTGTGCGATAACAGTCCCCATCACCAAATGGCCAATCCAATGGAGATGGTGAGCCCCACAAGAGACAAATTCACCCCCCTCTCTAAAGTTAAGTTGTATGGGGGATGGGAAAGAGGGAATTTGATTTATTTGACCCCTTATTACATAGAAATGACTTAGGAAACAACTTTTCCCCCTTTTCTCATGTTTTACAACTTTTGGCAAAATTTGGCATTTTTAATTTAGCCAATTATTTGTTGATTTTTCACTGACTTAGACTCCTCATGGACATTGACCTAGCAAAACTTGTCCAATTGAGTTGAAACTTGGTCCAAGGGTGTAGGGGGTCATAAGACATTTGTTTTGAGTGCTCACACCCCTATACAAAATCCCCAAAGACAAAACTTTTACATTTTTCAACAAAAATAATTAAAATTTCCAATTTACGGAAAATTTTAATTATTAAAAAATCCTATCAAAACTTAACGGAATTCTGCAAGACTCTAGGAGATGTCTAGCATGGTCATTTACAACACGTCAAACCTTAGTCACCCATTGGGCTCAATCATTAGAACGCCTTTCACCACTTTGGAGGATTATTTGAGTGAAAAACTAAAGGGTAATTAAAATCACCGAAAAGCAAGATTAACTACCTAAGGAAAAAAAACACTCGATGAAAGGACTTCCCTAATGATAAATTCTTAGGCAACTAAATAAAAATTGACCCATGCTAACATATTACAAAATTATCCCGCGCAGGGGAGCGGACATTCCATGTACATAGAAAGAAGTGGTGGGGGCAAAATTGCCATGTTGAACCATAAGTCTTCAAACTTGTTATACCACAAGGTACATATCTCCATGGTACATGACGTTGACACCTAGTTGAAATAGGTGGTCAACAGGTTCCTTGGTTTGTGTGATGCAAGTGAAGAGAAAAGTTTGTGAGATGCAAGCGTGGATCTAAGGGTTGGACAATTGGTGTGATGTTAGCTTCTTGTTGAGCTCTTGGAGAGGCTAGTATAGCTTGGTGGGATGCCTTCCTAGACCTTGTTGTTGCTAATTAGGTTTGCAAGGATGCCCTAGCTAGGGTTTGGGAAGCTTTGGAAAATTCCTTGGTCATGATAAAGTAGGACTTTATGTACCAGCTTTGGCAAAGATGAGGTATTGTACTTTATCTTCATATTGTTATAATGAGTTGTACCATTGTTGTCCTAAATTCTCTTATTGAAGATCTGTTTTTGTAAATTTGTTGAACCTGCACAGAAAAGATCTAGCTAGCAAATGACATACACAGTTTGCAAAGAAAATATGAGAAAAGAGAAACAGGAGAGAAAGAATGGAAGAATTCTCATTAACCAAATGAATGAATGATAATTTACACATGATATACTCTATATAACTCAACTAATGCGTACTAGAGGAGAATCCAATGCGTCATAGTGGTGGTCTAGAGTGATCTGGACACACATCGGCAGTTACGGGAGTAAAATGCCACATAGTCTAGTCTCTCAGGCAGTTACGGGAGTTAACTGCCACCTAGTTTGTGTTATCCCCCACTTTAGGGATAACTAAGGAGATTATGTCTTGAGGCCCACGGGTCCTAGACATGGAGTACCAAAAGTCAAATCGACTTGAGCATGGCCCTGGAGGGCCCATTTTTTCACTTTCCAGGCCCTCCACTTTGTCAGCAGCAGCAGCATCCATCACCTCGGCCTGGTCCTATAGCAGAAGTGGATCTTGCTTCATGAGGTAATGAGTCCGGGTATCATGGTATGTGTGACTCTGATCCTCAAAACCTTGTATATGTGCAATTAGTTCCTTTTGTTTCTAACAGGTGCTTGGATCTTATACTTATCCACTTGACCATGTCTGGGGGGAATGACAGGATGCCCTAGTAAGCTTGTGCCCATAGGTTTTGAGTTGCCACAGGGGGGATTTATGAAAAGTCATCGTCCGCTACTGTCATACTTACCACTTTCCATCTTACTACCCGCTCATCCATCCCTTTACACTGGTATGGGCATTGGGTTGGCCAATTATTTAAGGGTTGCACCTTACCTTGTGGGAAGAAGGGGCTAAAGGCCCAGAGGGTAAAAGCAGTTGGCAAAAGATAAAAGCCTAAAAATAAAACCTCGAGATGCTTTGCCCAAGGATCCCCGAGAGAGCAGTAAAAGGCTTCAAGAAACAAAGGGACCCATAAAAAATAATAATAAAACAAGACCTAGTCAGAGGATAGGGGGTCTCATCATGAGCCAGCCTATTAGGTCCATGGGAACCTAGCGATATGACACTACTAGCAGTTGGTTACCACGCCAGGGTAGTGGCTCTTGGTGGCATAGCCAAAAGAAAGGGGATCTCATCACGAGCCAGCCTTCTCATTTCCGTGAAAGTGCTTGTGGGTAACATTGCCACCACTGGTCACCACGCCAGGGCAGTGTCCGCTGATTAGCTTCTTGAAGAAAAAGCAATAAAGAATAAAGATAAAAAAGGCATGACTGGGCTTGGAAACATTTGCATCCAGGATAGGTGCAGCTCACCCTCTACAGAGGCACCCACAGATAAGCCATGCATTTCCCTGCTATCACTACACCCCTTGTCCAGACATCCCTTATCCACCTCATCCACTCACATGACTTGGATTTGATTTCTCCCGGAAACATCCCACATCCAATGAGCATTAGCCCAATAGGACGCCCTGTCACTTCCTCCAAACTTGGCTTGCATATTTGTGTAATGTCTTTGAGCATTTGACTGAGTAAAAGGGGTTTTATGCACATGTTTAATAATATTGATGATTAGATGTGAATGACATTGCTATGATCCATGTGACTTATGAGCCCATGGAGGGTGTATCTATTGATGTGCAGGATCATACTTGATGGACAGGTACCATATTGGACAGGTACACATGGGGAGATGGTTAGTTCAGACCTCCATGGGGCTGGAAGCCCATCAGATGGATGTTGAGACCCCAATAGCAGGCATAGACAGATCAGAGGTTTTGCACCAACGAAGAGGAGGATGTTCCACCAGAGGCAGCTGAGCAGACCTGTACCCAGGGGGGTTGTGCCTTTTCCACCAAGACGTTGGCCTTGGAAGGCCATAACGTCACCCAGGACAGTCATGACGTCATCCAGCATTTGTGGAGGTTTTGGGAAGCAGTTGTAGCACGTGTGGCTTATTCCGGAGGCCCAAGGAGGGCTAACGTTTTGCTCCAGGAGGCCCATGTTGCTCTAGAAAGGGCTAATGTCACCCTAAAAGGGCATGACGTCTTCACTTTTGCTTGATTAGAGTTTTAAAATTTGACATTTAATGTAAAACACAATTATTATCTATTTTCGCCTTGTAGGCCTTCTGGTGACCTAAAATTGAATTAAGGTCATTGCTATTGTATAAGTAAGAGAGCTAAACTGTCTTTTATTCATCATCTTTCACTCACACTTGTGTGAGGTCTGAAATTTGCGCCCTCGTTTAGGGTTTTGGCTGAAATTCTAGTGCGCACTTGTTGAAGGAGGCTTGTTTTGGCTATTTTTGGCATTTCTCTTGGTGGAAGGTTTACAACTAGGGTTTGGCATTGATGATACTTGGTGAATGTAAGTGAATTTTTGCAATCCTTCCATTACTTGAATGGTTATAGTATTTTACTTGCATTTTGTTAATGAAATTTGCTTGAAGAAACCCTAGGAAATAAGCACATGTTGGTGTCCTTATTTTAATTCCCTGCTAAGATTGTGCCAAGAGGTTTTTACCTGTTGAAGACATTTCTAGGGCCTTGCCTTTGCAACACCCTACCTATGCTCCTCAATCCTAGCCAGTTTTTTATCTTGTCATTGAGCTAAAGGAGGAGGAAAACGCACTAAGGCCTAGGGTTTCTACACCTTAGTGAGTCATTTTCCCCTAGGGTTTGATGGTTGAAACCTTGGCTCAACAACACTTCACCATCAAACTCTCTTGTCTTTAGCCCTACAATTTATTCCTCAAGCCTAGCTATTTTTTTTTACTTTGTCTTTTGAGCCAAAGAAGGAGGAAGATGCACTAAGGCCTAGGTTTACTACACCTTAGTGAGTCGTCTCCCCTAGGGTTGATAGGTTGAAGCCTTGTCTTAACAACACTTCAACCATCATATCCCTCTTGTCTTTAGCCCTATCATTATCATTTCGGCCCTTCAACTTTTGCAGCTAGATTGACTCCATTTGCCCTAATAACGCACTGATCTAAGACCTTCTATGTTTGAGTACCTTGATCACAAACATCCAATACTTTGAACAAACTACTAATCCTTTCTAACCCTAACCTACTAACCATATTGGTGCCCTTTATCCATTTGATCTACAATCATATCTTGCAAAATTTTATACATCTTTAAAGCAATTGAAAGATTGGCTAGTCGTTGCTTCTCATGAATGTTGGTATTTGATATTGATTATAAACCATTATTGCTCATTGATAAGTTTCTTAGGCATTTATTTTGAAGTGATATATTGTAATCATTGCTATTGTACATCATTGATTTGCTTCATCAATATTTTCAATCAATTGCTTTATATCAGAAAGTCCTTGATTATATGAAGTACTAACCAGCAAGTGATCTTGCAAATATATAGTTTTCTTGTTGCTTTGTCTCGGGCAGCTACACTTTTGGTTATTATTTATCTTTATTGGCTGATTAGCCGAACTTTTTGATCGGTGGTGACATGTGAGGAGAAAACTTTTACTTAGCCATAAGCCTTTGCCTTCTCAAAACCCCAGGTCAACGGGGACGTCTTCCCTGGGCCTACCACCCTAAACAGAAAGAACTATCCTATCGAGGTGACAGCGGTAGGATAGTCTACGTTTCGCCAGTTTGCCTTTCGTTCACCTTTCCTATCCTTCAAAGTACAATCTGCGCGATAACAGTCTAAGTTAACTAGTCTCTCAGTCTTCAGTTAACTAGTCTCTCAGTCTTCAAAATACAAAGTTCTGTGACAACAGGTAGGAGTCCATCTTGGCATACCATGCCCTCGGACCGTGCTTGAGGCCATAAAGAGACTTCTTCAATCGAAAGAACAAAGATGAATCCTGCACAAATCCCTGGGGTTGCCCCATATAGATCTCCTCAGAGAGATTGTCGTGAAGAAATGCATTCTTCACGTCCATCTGATGGACTTCCCATCCCTTGCCTGCCGAAATGGCAAGTGCGAAACGTATGGAATCCATCTTCTCTACTCGAGCGAAGGTCTCATCGTAGTCAATGTCGTGCACCTGTTGAAAGCCTTTAGCAACTAGCCTGGCTTTGTATCTACTAACCTGTCCATCCGCTGCGCTCTTGGTCCTGTAGACCCATCTGCACTTGACAAGTTTCTTTCCTGAAGGAAGGGGAACCAAATCCCAAGTCTGGTTCTCGAGGAGGGAGTTGTACTCCTCCTGCATGGCAGATTCCCAAAAGGGATTTCCAACAGCCTCGCCATAGGATTGTGGATCTGAAGACTGAACCAAGAAAAGATGCACGGGTGGCATCGCTTTAGTGGCAGTGAGTGCAAGAGGAGGCTCCTCAAAATCAGATAAAGTCCTCCTAGTATCAAGTGAGTGGCATCTGCTAACCTATCCATCCACTGCGCTTTGGGTCCGTCCATCTGTTGAGATTATGTACCTTGGGAGGTGTTCCCCATGTGTTTGTGATCTCCTAAACACATGTGAGAAGTACCATGTACTTTGTGACTTGTACTTTATGTCTAATTTCACTTTGACTTAGGAAATTTAAGTCAAAAGTGAAAATTAGTCATTTATGCCTAAAATGACTATTAATTCACTTTGTGGATGAATTAGGAGACATAAAGTGAACTTAGGGAACTTAACCCAAAGTGGGTTTTTGAGTGAGATTCTTTTGGAGAGATCTCAACCTTTGATTAGATGGGAGATGGGATGATCTCAGCCATTGATATCTTAGGTTTCCTCATGGAGGTTCAAGAGGGGCGCAAAGGGCAAGGAGGAGTTCATTCCTTCATTTGCTCACTTGGAGAGTTAGAGAGAGGGCATATAGATGAGGTCTGTTGCATTGGATGAGGCTAGCTTGGGCGCTCCCTTCTATGGAGATAGCCATCGGGCTTAGGGATTTGTTTATTTACTGAAGAGCTTCCATTGTTGAGGAGGGCGCACTTGGTGAGGAGGGCGCATCAGCAGTGGGGAGGTATTACACTTGTCAGATTGCAGTGAAATTTGTTTCAGAGGGAGGCCACACTTAAGTATCAGAGTACTGTGGAGGGGTTTTCTGTTCAGAGCTTCCAGTTGGCATTTGGCTCAGTTTCAGTGGTCTTGGCAGCATTTCTGGGGGGCACACCATCCTAGGGCGCTTTTGCTACATTTGGACTTGTATTTCAGCTTGGATCAAGCTGCTATTGTATCAGGTTCATCTATATTTTGTACTTGTTGTATTCCACCATCTATTCTCCTCATATATACACATATATTCCAAACTGGTTTTCCCTGAGGGCGTTTTATCCAGGGTCATGTTGACCAAAAATATATGTGTTAAATTTCATGTGTGTTAGAGGGTAGAACTACTGTATTTTCAGTTGTAAAGATCTCTAGGTGTGTTACATTTATTTTAGTATGCATGTGATAACCCTTGGTGACTAAAACTACATGCTAGAACACCTAAAATTGTGAATGTAACTGTAACAAATCAGCAAGAAATTCCTGAACTGTTGGTTGTCCTAAAACAACCGCAAAACCTACATTGACAGTTGAAACTTAAAGACAACTTGAGGTCAAAGACAGACCTAATTGGCAGCTTGATAGGACCTGGAAAATCTTCTCTTGAGGCCAAAAAGAGACTTCTTTAATCGACAAACCAAAGATGAATCATGCACAAATCCCTAGGGTTGCCCCATATAGATCTCCTTAGAGAGATCGCCATGAAGAAATGCATTCTTCACGTCCATCTGATGGACTTCCCATCCCTTGGTTTCCGCAATGGCAAGTGCCAAACGTATGGAATCCATCTTCTCTACTGGAGCGAAGGTCTCATCGTAGTCAATGTCATGCACCTGCTGAAAACCTTTGGCAACTAGCCTCGCTTTGTATCTGCTAACCTGTCCATTCGCTGCGCTCTTGGACCTGTAGACCCATCTGCTCTTGACAAGTTTCCTTCCTGAAGGAAGGGGAACCAAATCCCAAGTCTGGTTCTCGAGGAGGGAGTTGTACTCCTCCTGCATGGCGGATTCCTAAAAGGGATTCCCAGCAGCCTCGCCATAGGATTGTGGATCTGAAGACTGAACCAAGAAAAGATGCACGGGTGGCATCGGTTCAGTGGCAATGAGTGCAAGAGGAGGCTCCTCAAAATCAGATCGAGTCCTCCTAGAATCAGTTGGATCCCCAACAAGATCTCCTGCATCTTGAAGGGTAGCCTTGGCCCACTTGGGCCTCTGCTCTGGCTCTTCATCTACATGCACTGACTTTGAATCTAACTGTACTGACTCGATATCTGAATCATCTTAATCATCTTAATCAAAACTATCATTTGAAGAAGAGTCAGCATGTGCATGCTCATCATCTCTGACAGATGGAAGAACAAAAGCGTCTGCATGCGGCTGCTGAGGTATATGCGAGACACTTTCCTCGAATTGGACCCTGCGCTCAATGATGAATCGGTCCAGGGAAAGATCAATGAGTCTGTATCCCTTCACACCATCGAGGTATCCAACAAAGATACACTCTGTGCTCTGTGGATCAAGTGCCTTCCTCTTCTCAAAGGGAATCCTGGCCCATGCACGAGAACCGAATATACGAAAGTGGGTCACTTCCGGTTGGAGGCCACTTCAAGCCTCGTAGGGGGTCTTATCCTTGACTGACCTATGGGGAGATTTGTTTTGGATGTAGCTTGCACAATTAAGTGCTTCAGCCCATAATCTCTGTGGAAGTGACTTTGCATGTAGCATGCAAGATGCCATCTCTTTCAGAGATATATTTTTCCGCTCAGCATCTCTGTTTTGCTGCAGAGTATAAAGAACCGTGTGTTGCAACTGAATCCCAACCTCGTGACAAAGATTATGTATCTCATGGTTGACATACTCTCCCTCGTTATCTGTTTGGAGGACTTTTATCTTCTTTCCTAATTGTTTTTCAACAAGGGCTTTGAAATCTTTTAGGTATTGAAAGACCTCTGATTTTTGCCTGAAAAAGAAAAACCATGTGAAGCGTGAGAAATCATCAACAAAAATGAGCACACACCTTGCTTTACTAATTGATGGATGCGGAAAAGGGCCCATGAGGTCACTATGGATCAGATCCAAGGGAAAGAGAGCCTTCTGAGTCTTTCATTTGTCAAATTTCTCTGGAGAGTGTTTTCCAAGAACACCAGATGACGATCGGCCGATGAAACTAAATGCCCAACTCAATGAGAAAATGTTGTGGCCACATAGCCTGAATGGTTATGTTAACTACCCCTCTCTACTCTACCTCGGCTGAAAATAGAGCAATAGCAGCCTGCTTCTTGCTCGTCCAACAGATAGGCCCGGAACCAAGACTGAGTTAGTAACCAAATGTGGATTTCTGATCAATGTTATCGCCAGCCCAGTCACAATCAGTGAACCCGATGAGGTCCAATGTAGAGTTTGATGCATAGTGAATCCGAAAGGTGATGATGCCCTATACGTATCGAAGGGTACGCTTTGCAGCCTTCCAATGCAGCTCATGCGGCTCCTGCATGAACCTGGAGACTGCTCCAACTGCATAGGAGAGGTCTGGTCTGGAGTGTGTGAGATACAACAAGCTCCCCACTAGCTGTCTGTACAGTGTGTTGTCCACCAGTGGAGTGTCCCCGCCATCCTCAAGTCTAACTCCTGATAGGAAAGGAGTCAGGGTAGACTTGCACTCTGTCATGTGAAATCTCTCAAGGAGACCGAGCATACCTGGCCTGAGACAGTTTGATGCATGATGCATCCTGACTGATCTCGATCCCAATGAATAAATGTAGCGGACCCATGTCCATCACCAAGAACCTGTCATGCAGAATCCTCTTAACTGCAACAATCACTAAAGTTGAGCAACCGGTTATCAACAAATCATCAACATATAGAACTAGGAGTAGAAGTGAATCAGTTGTCCTGAGCATGTAAACATTCAGGTCTGACTTACAATGTACAAAGTTCTGTGACAACAGATAGGAGTCCATCTTGGCATACCATGCCCTCGGGCCCTGCTTTAGGCCATAACGAGAATTCTTCAATCAACAGGCCAAAGATGAATTCTGCACAAATCACTGGGGTTGCCCCATATAGATCTCCTCAGAGAGATCGCCGTGAAGAAATGCATTCTTCACGTCCATCTGATAGACTTCCCATCCCTTGCCTGCCACAATGGCAAGTGCCAAACGTATGGAATCCATCTTCTCTACTGGAGTGAAGGTCTCATCGTAGTCAATGTCGTGCACCTGCTAAAAGCCTTTGGCAACTAGCCTGGCTTTGTATCTACTAACCTGTCCATCCGCTGCGCTCTTGGTGTTGTAGACCCATCTACAGTTGATAAGTTTCCTTCCTGAAGGAAGGGGTACCAAATCCCAAGTTCGATACTCGAGGAGGGAGTTGTACTCTTGTTGCATGGCGGATTCCCAAAAGGGATTTCCAACAGCCTCGCCATAGGATTGTGGATCTGAAGACTGAAAAAAGAAAAGATGCACGAGTGGCATCGGTTTAGTGGCAGTGAGTACAAGAGGAGGCTCCTCGAAATCAGATAGAGTCCTAGTATCAGGTGAGTGGCATCTGCTAACCTATCCATCCACTACGCTCTTGGTCCGTCCATTTGTTGAGATAATGTACCTTGGGAGGTGTTCCCCATGCCTTTATGAGCTCCTAAACACATGTGAGAAGTACTATGTACTTTGTGCCTTGCACTTTATGTCTACTTTCACTTTGACTTAGGACATTTAAGTCAAAAGTGAAATTTAGTCATTTATGCCTAAAATGACTATTAATTCACTTTGTGGGTGAATTAGGAGACATAAAGTAAACTAAGGGAACTTAACCCAAAGTTTGTGTTGTTTTTCATTTATGAGATTAAACACTCATAAACCTGTTGGAGGTCCCTACGTTTGACAACACT
>ML807899.1:50466-64922 GCA_009831015.1 Picea engelmannii
ATATATATATAGCAAAACTTTTTGTATGGACCGGAAGTCAAAAGATAGTCTCTGTATAAGGGACAGCGCCATGTATATTCAACTCTCTTGAATATAAGGATTTTTTTTTAAAAAGAACAAACGCACCAATACATATATCTAACTGGAGTTCGATTGACATTTGATAAGAGGAAGAGAATAGTACTCACGGGAGCAGATGCGGAAGCCAAGGAAACTCTTCTGCACAACATTGTATTCTTTCTACTTCACTGGCGGGGAAATACCTGCGCTCTGGTACTCCACTGTTTTATAGTGCAGTCAAAAATAGATTAGGTTAAGTTTTTGTGTCCGTAATGTTTTGTAAATTATTTTATTTTATAATTATTATGTACTAGATATATATAAGTATGACGTTAGCATATAAAATTAAGGAAAAAAATAATAATTTAAATTTTATTAAATATTAAGAGACTAAGAAATTCAGAATTTGTAAATATTTAAAAATTTTAATTAAATGAAGTTATAATGATGTGTGTATATTTAATGTTTTGTATGTTTTTCTTATAATTATGGATATTATAGACCTCATGTTGGATTGTTATTTTATTTTATTTTAATTTATTTGAGGTTGAAATTCAAATATTTATTTGTTATCATATTTTTGAATGCAACATTTTAGCTTAATCCTGAGCAACGATATTACACATTTCATTCACAATATATTGTAAAATGTGTTTCTCGATCCAATGAAACAAAATCTAAATACAAAAATATACTACCATAAAATAGTATATAACATCATATAATAACAATTATAAGAAGGGGTGATAGGTGTAAGGAGGGTCATCTATAATTTCAATGGACGATTGGAAATAGAGTATGCATGGAATTAGGAAATGCAACCAATTGGACATAGAGTATGCATGGAACTAGGAAATGCAACCAACAACGAGGCAAAAACAATATCCTTTTACCAAGGCCTAGTTGTTCTAAAGGAGAAAGGAGTTCATAAGTGACAATGGTCAAGGATTCATAGGTAGCCTTGAGGTCGTTATTCCATCTAACCCTTATTAAAAACTTCAAGCTCTCTCAACTCACTTAGAGGATCATTACTTTGGCTCAACTCATAACTCAACATCTTCTAGGTCTTGCAAAAGCAAAATAGGGAGGTCAAGACATAAGCCAATCTTGGAACTAGGATGAATGAAGGATTATTCAAGGTAAATGGGGGGGCTTCATATTTCAAACCCCTCCCATGAAATCGTTGCTCATTATGATGGCTATGTCATACAACAATAGGTGTCTTGACCTATAGGCACAAAGGGACATGAATTTAAGGCTCTCCCAATTCTCATTTCACCTTACCCCTATCTATTTGATGTGTGCCTTTAAGTGTGGTACGATGTGTGAATTGAAGTTTCCATGTAGGTTTATTGTTATGTTTGTTTTCGCCTGGATCAATGCCATTGATGCCAATTCTACTCTCAACCATAACAGTGCAAGCGCATTGGAAGAAAGCAGGGGTACTCTAGTTTAGAATGAATTTAGTGGGCCGCTACTTAAACTCAAGGAGACAATCTAGAGTGTTCTGGTTAGGAACGACCCCACCTAGATTTTTCATAACTCTAAAGCAGAAATGGCCCACTGTCTATGTAGGATTAGATGTTGCATCATATGCAAGCTCAAGGAGATTCAACAAGGGGTTAAGCATTGTGAACGTGAATTTGCATAAACTCAATGTTGTGTGATGAATTCCACCATTTCGTAGAGTCACTCATGAGAAGATTGTGATAGGAAACTTAAGGCAAACAATATAGTGAGTGACCAATGTGCAGTTGAAATTGCAACTCAACTGCTAGAGATTAAAGAATAGGAGAAAGAGATCATTGCCTTCATTTAGATTTATCACCCAAAATATCAGGAGCTCATGTCTCGACTAGGTTCCCTACAATCTCTAGTTGGTAGAATATCGACTCACCTTCACCTCTCCCAAAAGGTGGTTTCATCTTGCCCCACCCACCCAACCACTCAATTCCTACCTCTATTAGGGGCTCCTATATCTACGACTTTTCTCTAGCCAATGACAAGGACTTGGACAAGGGTGACAAGAGTGGGAAGGGTCATATATGACCCTAAAGGAAATCAAGAATCAACACATGCATGGGGGCTTGGCCTCGCAACTAACAATCAAGCAGAGGCTTATGCAATTTTTTAGGGTCTCTCCATTGCCATAATCCTAGGAATAAGGGACATGGTGGTGCTAAGATATTCAAGGGTCATTATCAAAGCATTAATCTCTCAAGGATTATTGAAAGACTCCAAGATTGCCTCGATCCTCTCTCAAGTCACAAAGTTATCCAGGGAGTTAGGCAAAGTAACCTAGCATCACATTCTACGAGAGAATAATATAATGGCAGATGGATTGGCAGATGGATTGGCAAATGAAGCAGTCACACTGTCTCTTGGAGCAATTAAGAAAAATGGGGTATCAAGTTTCATCTCCAAACCCTAAGTTTATAACCCCCTCATATTGTGAGAGTGATCCGGATTGGATCATTATATTATTTTTCATCTATCTCGATGCTTTTAGAGTGGAAAAAATGGAGGAATCAACTTATATGGTCATTTTAATGGTAGGTCGCAGTTTGGAAAATTGGGGTTTTAAACCTTCTAGAGCCATTTTGAGGCATCAAACGACATTTTTGGGGGTCAAAACTTTATTTTCTTTAGTGCGGATGTTATTCTACGCATCGAGACCTTTCCAACGGTGCAAAAATTGTGTCAATCAGAGCTCGTATGAAAAATTTATACCTCCCGCAAGTTGACCTACCATGTTGACCACCATGGTACGAGTGGATGCCACGTTAGCCCCCATTACTCACACATATGGGGCTAGCCATGTATGGACATTCAAGAAGATTCTAAAATGTCCAAAATCTTATTATAATTGAGGGTTGAGAAAGTCAAAACTCTACCCCTAGATGGCTATTGGACGATGTTAAATACTAAGCCACTAGGAGGAGAAGGGGTTCCATTCTTTAGCATTGTATTTGTTCTATAGTTGAGCAGAGCACTTAGGAGTTGTGTTTTGAGAGCATAACAAAGGAGGAGAGATTTTGTAGCATCCATACAAGGCACAGTGTCAAAGGAAACTACAGAGAGAGTGCCTCTTTCTTTGTACTTGCATTTGAAGAAAAGAGAGAAGAGTGGCCTCACCTTCTAACTGGGTTTTCTCTCGTATTAGGTTTCCCAAGTTATATTTTGTGTTTATTTGTGGATGGTGTGTGAGTATTTATTTATGTTCTCTATTTTTCGCATTTCATCTATTTCATACATCTTAAGCAGAAAACTAGTAATTAAAGAATCTGATATCTAAAGGAAATTAACCTTCACAGTAAATATTTCAGTATTTTATTAGACCTATTGTGACGAACTATCTAGTGGAATATCCAAGACAATTTACAAATCATATTAGTATCAAAGCAGGTTTTCTTGGGGTATTTGTGGAAAGTTGCAAGGATCCAATAATCGGTTCAAGAAGAAAGTCGTAGAACCCTAGCCATGGTCGACAAGTATGTTCATAACAACCCTTGAGACCCATCAAAGGAGAGATTTGTGAGGCTATAAGAGCAATTCATTAGCATACCTCGCAATATGTCCCTTCTCATGGCAGCGCTAGCAAGCAATATCGGACCGTTCAGAGAAGTTGGAGGCTCGAACTCAAAGATTGGATCAGATAGGAAACCGGGGGATAACGAAGACCCAGAAAAGGAGTCGCAGAAAGAACCCGAGAAAGAGTAGTTGAGTTCCAGTACCATAAACCCTTCACAATCTTTATTAAAGATGGAGGAAAAAGTGGACATAAAGCCATACCAAGGTGAGATCAATGCATTAAAACTAAATCATTGGTTGCAATAACTTGAAGTTTATTTCAACGTTCACTATATGGATGAAAAACAAAATATATCATTTGCTAAACTGAAATTAGAGGGCCATGCCTTAACATGTTGGGAAATCCATACAAAAACACTTAGGCGGGAGGGTGATCCACCAATAAATAGGTGGGAGGACTTCAAAACCCTCATCAAGTCCCAATTCTATCCTATCAAGTATGTAGAGAACCAATGGATCCAGTGGCAGTACTTCGAGCAGAAGCAAGGGCATAGTGTATAGGAGTACACCATCGTGTTCCAAAAGATGGCCATCATGTTGGGTATCTCTCCCAAGAACTTCGATGTACTCTTCAAGTATCTGGGGGTTCTACATAACCATCTACGAAAGCAAGTGATGCTTTTCAAACCAAGGACAATGGACGAGGCATGTGTACAGGAACAATATTTGGAAAACATAGGCCACAAGAAAGGTTAGCCAAGCGGATCCAAGTAGAGAGAGCACCAAGAAACTTCCAAGGAGGGGAAAAAGGACTAAAAAGGGGGAAAGGATAAGAAGAGGGCAACCATTGCACATCAATGCAAGGATCTTATAAACCATCGAAACCATTGCAATATTGATGAGCACAATGAGGAAAAGTGTTATTTAACTACATCCAGAGTTGAACTCAAAGAATCGCAAGAAGAATGCAAAGAAAAAGAAACTTCTAGCCATGGATTCAAGCAATTAGGTTGAAAATAACTATGATATGGATGAGAACATTGTTTGCACATCAGTGCAAAAGGAGGTGAACTTAAGTATCCTTCATCATTGGAAAGAGAAGGAGGCGACCAAACTGTTCCACATCAAGATCTTGGTCAAGAAGACCAAGATAGACACCATGTTTGACTCTAGTTCACTAGCTAATCTCATAGTAGTAGATCTAGTCAACAAGCTTGGATTGGAGGTTTGCAATCATCCTAGCCTATATCCATTGGGATGGGAAAACAAGGATGCAAAGATAAAGGTAACGAAATAGTGTAAGATTAAATTTGTTATAAGTGTTGATTTTGTTGATGAAGTGGAATTGGACGTAGTACCCCTTGACGTATGTGGAGTAGTGTTTGGGAGCCCCTACATGTATATGAGGGATGTAATATTCATGCAGAGAGGCAACTAGTACTAACTAATCAAGGATGGAAAGTCCTACATCATCAACGAGCATAAAGGCAAGTCAAAGATCTAACTGGTAAGTCCCAACCAAGCCAAGAAGTTGATTAGTTCCAGTAAGAAATATGTTTTACTTTTCTTAAGAGAAAATTAGACTAAGGATGAGTTGATAAGAGTAAAGGCATCATTGGAGGGGTGTACTAAAGAGCAAAAACATCAGTTGAAGGAGTTTCTACAGACATACACGGGAGTGTTCTAGGACCCTAAAAGGGTACCACCCAAGAGGAAAGTGGAGCATAAAATACAATTATTTCTAGACTCCCCATTATCGAATATTGGGTTCTATAGATAGTTCGTTGGGAATCAAATGAAGTGAAGAAGTAGTTACAACAATTGTTGGAGCAGGGTATGATTCAACCAAGCACCTCATCTTGTGGTTCACCTATCATAATTGTACCAAATAAGAATGGTACTTGGCGAACGTGTATCAACTATAGAGCATTGAACAACATTACACTAAAAAATCGTTACCCACTACCCATGATTGATGATCTGTTAGATCAGTTGCAGCACGCAAAATATTTCACCAAGTTGGACCTCAAATCAAGATACCACCATGTATGTGTCAAGGAAGAAGACACATGGAAGACTACCTTCAAGGCAAGGTAAGGTTTGTATGAATGGTTGGTCATGTCATTTGGTTTGTGTAATGCACTAGCTACATTTATGAGACTCGTGAATGATGTATTACACCCATATCTAGATTCATTTATTATAGTCTACTTGGATGATATATTGGTTTATAGTGTTACCTGGGAGGATCACATCTCACATCTCATGCAGGTGTTAGAGACTTTGAAGAAGCACCAGTTGTTGGCTAACCTCAAGTAATGTGATTTTGTTCAACAATCTTTGGTGTATTTTGTTGATTAAGTGGGTTGGTTGTCATTGATGTCAACCCTTGGAGAGTGATATTGTAGATTGATGTCAACCCCTGGAGAGAAGTCCGGTAGCGAATTTTGGTAGCACAAAGGCATGGGTAAGGGACCTGAGTCTATTTGAGGTATAAAGACATGAAGATCGGTGAATTTACAGGTAAGACTATTCTAGATGGATAGTATATGTCATGTCATTTCTGGTGATATGTGGAACGTCACATAACTCCTCACGGTTAGATAGTTATGGCCATATGAAGTTAAAGAACCCTAACGAGTTATCTAGAAGCCCCTAGAAGGTCAAATAAGTCAATTATTCTAGAAGCTCCTAGAATAAGTGTACTAATCAAATTGATGGTAACTAGGAGTTAATCATGGGTATAGTTATTGCATCAAGAAATAAATTAAATAATAAAGTGGTTGCAACAAGAAGTTAGTTAAGGGCAAAGAAGTTATGAATTGATTAATTATAGAAAAGTTAGTTGCAACAAGATGTTGTGAGTAAAGATAAATTATTTAAATAATAAAGTAGTCAAAGTGGTTGCAAAGAGAAATTATTTAAATAATAAAGTGGTTGCAACAAGAAATGGCGAGTTTACTATTTATGGATAAGGCAAAGTGGTTGCAAAAGAAATTAATTAAATAATAGTTTAATTGCAACTAGAAATAAAGAATTTACTATTTGTAGCAAAGTGAGTTAGAAGTGGACAAAAGTTGATATTTCTAGAGGAAGCTACTTGAAGAGTATAAATAAGACAGCAAGGGTCTCCCATTAGCACCTATTGAATACCATTGAATATCTATTTTGTGAAAGGTTATTTGGACAGGTATTATTGATAGAGAAAAGTGTGGAAGAAAAAGTGCGGCAGGAAAAGTGCGGCAGAAAAATCGCGGCAGAAAAGTGCAATAGAAAAATGGCAGCAAAAAAGTGTGGCAGGAAAAGTGCAACAAAAAAATCGCATCAGAAAAACCGCGACAGAGAAAAGTGCGACAGAAAAACGCAACAAAAAAAGTGCGGCAGAAAAACCGCGGCAGCAGAACGCTACAAGAAGAAAAATGTATGGTTTTCATATGTGTAGTGTTGAATTTATGAATCTGGTTGAGGGTTTGCCTTGTAAATTGGTTGGATGCCCTCTTTGAAGTTTAGGGCTTGTTGTAGAGTTGATCTGAGGTAGATCTACTAAAGTTAGTATTGGTTCATATTTGAGGAATTTTGGTTGAGGTATGTTGTTGAAGTTATTGGTACAGATAGAGGTTGTATAACAATGAGGTTGTGGCACATGATTGATGCAAGGATTTATGGTATTTGATTTATGGAGAGTGTGGTGCATTGCTAGAAGTATCTTGTTGGTTATCTTGGGGTATGTTATTGGTATATGGTAGAGGTATATGATTGGGTACATGGATGAAATACATACTTGAAGTACATGGTGTTCTTGATACATCTTGTTGAGGCATAGTTTGGTTTGTTGTTGATACATGTTTGGTACATGTTGTTGGTTATGTCTGTATAGTGCTAATGTACATGGTTGATGTACATGATTGATGTGCATTGTTGGCATATGGTTTGAGTGATATTCTTGTGATTGAGGGTATGAGATCTATGTTATCAGATCTGATATATTGAGGAGAGTATTGGTACATGTTGTTGGTGTATTTAGTTTTGTTGGTACAAGCAAGGCATAGGTATAGATTGGTTACAAGACAGTGGCACAAGTTGATTACAGGTCAGTGGCACAGATTGGTACAGGTTTACAACAATATATCTCACGATAACAATGTGACAGTGGTTCCATCATTCTACTTATATTTCAGGGTGGTTGGACGGGGCAAGGATAGGTGGTTGTATCCACTTTCTAGTTGTAGTTGGAGAACATAGGGGGTTGTAGCCTCCTTCTGGTTGTAGCCAGAGAATTGGGGAGTTGGAGCTTCCCTCAGGTTGTAGCCTGAAAATAGGGGGTCAGAGCCTTCTTCCAGTTGCAGTTGGAAAACAAAGGAAGTTGGTGCTTCCAATGAATGTAATTCTTAAAGTCAAATAAGAAAAAACATTACGTGGTTTTCTCCCACATTGGGTTTCCACGTAAAAAATATTGGTGTATTGTGTGTGTATGATTGTTCATGTGCTCATGGTTTATTTACTCTGCACTTATTGGATGATAATTCTATATTAATCATAAAAATAAATAACACTTTCATATTGTGGTTAAAAGGATTAAAAATCTCTATTACTGATTCACATCCCCTCTCAGTAATCTAACAATTGTTATCAGAGTGGGTTCCTTCAGAAATCAATTTAACCACTGAAAGGTAGATCATGGAGAGCAACAATATGTATAAAAATGGAATACCACAGTTTGATGGACAAAACTATGCATTATGGAGCAGAAGGATGAAAACATATGTACAGGCAGAGGGATTTGAGGTTTGGCAATCAGTTGTAGAAGGATACAAAGAACCAACAGTTCCGCCAACAAATGACAACGGAAAGAAACTCAATCTAAATAATTCAAAAGCCACAAATGCACTTATGAATGATCTTTGTGATTTGGTATATACCAAAGTTATACATTGTAGCTCTGCAAAAGAGATTTGGGATAAACTTCAAAATATTTATGAAGGAGATTCAAAAGTCAAAGCAACAAAACTTCAAACTTACAGAGGTCAGTTCGAAAAACTAAATATAAAGGAAGATGAAATAATGCAGCTTACTTCTTACGAGTTGATGAAACAGTGAATGAAATCATAGGATTGGGAGAAGAAGTTGATGAATCAGCAATTGTTCAAAATGTACTAAGATCTCTTCCAATGAGTTTTGACCCTAAAATCTCAACACTAGAAGCAGATCTAGACTCAATAAGCATGGATGAACTACATGGAATATTCACAACCTATGAAATGAAAATTGAACAGAGAAATCTAGGTATAAAAGAAACAACATTTAAAGCATCCAAAAGGTCAAAGAAAAAGGGAAAGCAAAAGGAAAAAGAATATAGTAGCAACAGTGACATCTCAGAAGATGATGAAGTGTCCAACTTTGTCAGAAGAATGAAAAAGGGAACCAACGACAGATATAAAGGTAAGCTTCCATTGATTTGTTTTAACTGTGATGGTATTGGTCATTTTGCTAACAAATGTCCTCACAAGAAAAAGAAGAGACGTGAAGAGGATGATTCAAACAACAAACAAACATATAAAGGAAAACGAACCAAAAAAAAGTCTTCAGGAAAAGTTTTTTCACCAAAGAAGACTGCTCCTCATC
This sequence comes from Picea engelmannii, assembly GCA_009831015.1. Lineage (NCBI taxonomy): Eukaryota > Viridiplantae > Streptophyta > Pinopsida > Pinales > Pinaceae > Picea > Picea engelmannii. The sequence continues at coordinate 59,680 of ML807899.1, forward strand.
AGAAGAAGATGAAGTCAGTGAAAGTGAGATAGAAAGAGTTCTATTCATGGCAATAAAATACTCTGATAAAGAAGACATTGAAGAGAAGTATGAAAAAGCAGAAGTTGACTACATAGAAGAATTGTTGAGTGTTATAAAAGTTATAAAAAGAGAAAACAAGAAACTCCAGGCAGAACTAGAAAAGAAAGAAGACATTCAAAATTCAAACTCTAAAGAACTAGAACAGATGATCACTAAATTAAATGTTCAAATAGAAGAAGACAAAAGAATCGAAGAAGCACTCAAAGAACAACTGGAAGAAAAAGACATAATCATTGGAAAATTGGAAGCAGAGGTTGTTACATTGAGAAAAGACATTCAATAGAAGAATATGCAGAACAGTTCAAAGGTTTTGGATAATATTATCAACATTCAAAGGCCACATCATGACAAGTTCGTGCTAGGATACAATCAGACAAAAAGAGGCTCAAGCTCCAAAACCACAGATAAAGAAACACAACCAAGAAGCTATGCAGAAACAGTTAGAGGAGACAAGAAGTTTTACATAGAAGACCACAGGGACACTCCACCTAGAAGAGTCAGATTTCAAAATCAACGACAGTCAGAAATAGGCAGGGCTCAGGATGAAGAAGGATTCAGAAGAGTAACTTCGTTCAGAAGATCTTCAACTCCCAGGTATCAAACTATTTTTTTGGTTTATGTTATGCATGTAATCATTTTGGACATAAAGCTGTAAATTGCAGAGATAATAGAAGGAACATAAATAACTTTGGAAGTCATGCACAAAATGGTTATTCAATAAAGCCTATTGAAACACATAGAAGAAGCTACAACATGTTTGAATCATTGAGAACTGAAGTGGAATGCTACAAATGAAACAACTTTGGACACATGGCCAAAGATTGTAGAATGACAATCCCTCCTAGAGAATCACAACAGAATAACAATAGTCATAGACAAGAACCTCAGTAGAGAATATGGATAAGAAAGCAGGATCAATTTAACAATGAAGAATGCACACTCGCTCTACAAGCTAAACACAAGAAACGTGGTTGGTATGTTCACAATGATTGTTCAAAACACATGATAGGTGATGAAGACATGTTTCTTGCATTAAGAAAGGAAAGAGATGGATCGGTCTCTTTTGGAAATGATGACTCAACTAGAATCATTGGAAAAGGCATAGTCAGAATTGGAAACAAGAATAACAAGGCAGAAAATGGTCTATTAGTGGAAGATATGAAACATAATCTTCTAAGTGTAAGTCAAATGTGTGACCAAGGTCATAAACTTACATTCAATTCACAGAAGTGCGAGATAAGAAAAGCAGGTTCAAGAAAATTGATTGCAACAACTGCAAGAACTTCAAGCAACATATATGTATTAAGTGAAATTGGAAATGAAAAGTGTTGTCTAGGAAAGGAAGATGAAGGTTGGTTATGGCACAAAAGAATGGGTCACATAAACTTCAATAACCTCGTCAAAGTCAACAAAAAGGAAGCAGTCAGAGAAATGCCCCAGATGACGAAATGAACCAACACATTATGCGAGCATTTTCAACAAGGAAAGCAAACAAAAACCGGGTTCAAATCAAAGGAATACTCAACGACAAGACCACTGGAAATTGTGCATATTGATCTAGTTGGACCAACTAGAACAAAGGGTTTTAAAGGTGAGAAATACTTTATGTTATTAGTTGATGATTATACAAGAATGGTTGCAGTTTTATTTCTTGGGAATAAGTCATAAGCATTTGAAAACTTCAAGGTTTACAAGGAAATGGTTGAAAATGAAATGGATTCAAAAATCAAATGTTTGAGATATGATAATGGAAGAGAGTTTACTTCAAAGAAATTTATGGATTTCTGCAGTAAACATGGAATAAAAAGGCAATTCTCTGTTGTTGGGACACCTCAACAGAATGGAGTTGTTGAAAGAAAGAACATGACAATACAAGAAATGGCCCGACCAATGTTAATGTATTCTAAATTGACAGATATTTTTTGGACACATGCAATGCATACAACAATTCACATTCAAAATTGAGTAATGCTCATAAACAATAGTGGCAAAACTCCCTGCGAGCTATGGAAAGGAAAACCAGCAAATGTGAAGGACTTCAGAGTTTTCGGAAGCAAATGCTACATCAAAAGAGAAGATGGCAGAATGGGAAAGTTTGACTGTCGTGTGGACAAAGACATATTTGTCGGTCACTCAAGTACAAGGAAAGCATACAAGTGTTACAATCTAAGGATCAACAAAGTTGTGGAAAGCATCAATGTAACAATTGATGAAACAAGTGGACAAAAATTAAAGGAAGAAGAAAAGGAATCAGTGGAACAAGTTTTCGAAGAAGAAGCAAATGATGAAGAAGTAGAAGGGGAAGATGAAGAATATCAGACATAAGTAGAAGATCAAGTTCAACAAGTGGCTCCAAAGACACCTAACAAATAATTACATAAGAATCATCCTTCATATCAGATTATTGGAAACAAGGATGCATGAGTTGAGACTAGAAGAAGAATTTGTTCACCAAAACAACTGCACCTAACACTCTTATCTATGATTGAACCAAACAGTTTTGAAGAGGCCAGCAAGGATGAATTCTGGAAAAAGGCCATGAATGAAGAATTGGATCAAATAGAGAGGAATGACACTTGGGAATTGGTTTCAAGACTAAGGTACAAGAATGTGATTGGCACAAAGTGGCTTTTCATAAATAAATTGAATGAAGATGGACATGTTACAATGAATAAAGCTAGATTGGTATGTAAAGGATACGCACAGGTTGAAGGGATCGACTTTGAAGAGATGTTTGCCCTAGTTGCCAGAATGGAAGCAATCTGATTGATCTTAGATTATGCATGCTCCGAGAATATTAAAGTGTATCAGATGGATGTGAAATGAACCTTTCTAAATGGGGAACTTGAAGAAGAAGTCTACATTGAACAACTAGAAGGATTTCAGCTGTCAGAGAATGAAGATTATGTGTGCAGGTTGAAGAAGGCCTTGTATGGTCTAAAACAGGCTCCTAGAGCATGGTACTCTAGACTGAATAAATATTTACAGCATACAAGGTTCAGAAAAGGAAGTGCAGACAACAACCTCTACATCAAGGTAACTCAAGATAATATTTTATTAATTGAAGTTTATGTTGATGATATTATTTTTGGAAGTGATGATGACAGGTTAAGCCATAAATTTGCAAAGGATATGCAGAATGAATCTGAAATGTCCTTACTTGGAGAACTATCTTTCTTTCTAGGTCTTCATATATGTCAAAGCAACCAAGGCATTTTTATTTCTCAAACTAAGTATATCAGAGAAATGCTAAAGAGGTTTGGAATGAAAGATTGCAAACCAGTTAACACTCCTATGCAAACCAATTGCAAGTTGAGAAAAGATAATGATTCAAAGTCTACAGACCAGAGGCAGTACAGGTCACTAATTGGCAACTTACTATATGTGACAGCATCCAGACCAGATGTAATGCACACGGTTGGACAGTTGGCACGATTTCAAGTAGCACCAAATGAATCACATGTCTTAGCAATGAAGAGGATTTCCAGATATCTCAAGGGCACAAAAGAGTTGGGATTATGGTATCCAAAAGGAAATGATCTATCACTTATTGCCTACATAGATGCATATTGCGCAGGTTGCATTGATGACCGACGAAGCACTGGTGGAGCGAAATTCTACTTGGGTGAGTGTTTGGTATCTTGGCTAAGTAAGAAACAATCATAAATATCATTGTCTACAGTTGAAGCATAGTATATTGCAGCAACAACATGTTGTACACAGGTTCTATGGATGAAACAAACATTGACAGATATACAGGTTGAGTATGATGAGCTCATTCCTATATATTGTGATAATACAAGCGCTATTAGTATCTCAAAGAATCCAATGATGCACTCCAAGACAAAACACATTCCTATCAAGCATCACTTCCTACGAGAACATGTTGCAGATAAGAACATCATAGTCGAATATGTGGGGACAAAAGAACATGTTGCATATATATTCACAAAACTTCTTCCAAGGGAAGACTTTGAGTATCTTTGCCAGAGACTCAGAGTAATTTCTACTCCCAAATGAATGTTTTTGAATGCTTATCTTATATGTCTTAGATTTACACGAGGAAGCACCATATAGAGGACAGTTCAGGTTGGGAGAACAGGTTCAGGAAGATTTCAGTCAGGGGGAGCAACCCCAAGGACAGTTTAGTTAAGGGGAGAATCCCCAGACAAGAAGTTACCTTTGCCATTAATGTCAAAGGGGAAGATATTCACCAGATGTAGGTAAGAGAATTAGATGCTTGGAAAGAGAGTACATATGCATGTTTCCAGGGGAAGCGATGGTCACAGGGGGAGCATAAGCGATATGACTTCAGAGTTGCATCAGAGTGTTGTCATCAATGCCAAAGGGGGATATTGTTGATTAATTGGGTTGGTTTTCATTGATGTCAACCCTTGGAGATTGATATTGTAGATTGATGTCAACCCTTGGAGAAGTATGGTAGCGAATTTCGATAGCACAAAGGCATGGGTAAGGGACCCAAGTCTGTTTGAGGTATAAAGACATGAAGATCAGTGAATTTATAGGTAATACTATTCTAGATTGATAGTATATGTCATGCCATTTCCAGTGATATGTGAAACGTCACATAACTCCTCAAGGTTAGATAGTTATGGCCATATGAAGTTGGAGAACCCTCATCAGTTATCTAGAATCCCCTAGAAGGTCAAAGATGTCAATTATTCTAGAAGCTCCTAAAATAAGTGTACTAGTCAAATTGATGGTAACTAGGAGTTAATCATGGGTATAGTTGTTGCATCAAGAAATAAATTAAATAATAAAGTGGTTGCAACAAGAAGTTAGTCAAGGGCAAAGAAGTTATGAATTGACTAATTATAGAAAAGTTAGTTGCAACAAGAAGTTGTGAGTAAAGATCAATTATTTAAATAATAAAGTAGTCAAAGTGGTTGCAAAGAGAAATTATTTAAATAATAAAATGGTTGCAACAAGAAGTGGTGAGTTTACTATTTATGGATAAGACAAAGTGGTTGCAAAAGAAATTAATTAAATAATAATTTGGTTGCAACTAGAAGTGGAGAATTTACTATTTGTAGCAAAGTGAGTTAGAAGTGGACAAAGTGGTCAAGTGGACAAAAGTTGATAATTCTAGAGGAAGCTACTTGGAGAGTATAAATAATAGAGAAAGGGTCTTCGGTTAACAC
>ML807899.1:65364-102192 GCA_009831015.1 Picea engelmannii
TAGAGGTTGTATAACAGTGAGGTTGTGGCACATGGTTGATGTGAGGATTTATGGTATTTGATTTATGGAGAGTATGGTGCATTGCTAGAGGTATCTTGTTGGTTATCTTGGTGTATGTTATTGGTATATGGTAGAGGTATATGCTTGGGTACATGGATGAGATACATACTTGAAGTACATGGTGATATTGATACATCTTGTTGAGGCATAGTTTGGTTTGTTTTTGATACATGATTGGTACATGTCGTTGGTTATATTTGTATAGTGTTGATGTACATGGTTGATGTACATGATTGATGTGCATTGTTAGCACATGGTTTGAGTGATATTCTTGTGATTTTGGGTATGAGATCTATGTTATAAGATCTGATATATTGAGGAGAGTATTGGTACATGTTGTTGGTGCATTTAGTTTTGTTGGTACAGGCAAGGCATAGGTACATGATGGTTACAGGACAGTGGCACAGGTTAATTACAGGTTAGTGGCACATATTGTTACAGGTTTACAACATTATATCTCACAGTGATAGTGTGACAGTGGTTCCATCATTCTACTTATATTTCAGGGTGGTTGGACGGGGAAAGGATAGGTGGTTGTAGCCACCTTTCGGTTGTAGTTGGAGAACATAGGGGGTTGTATCCTCCTTAAGGTTGTAGCCAGGGAATTGGGGAGTTGGAGTTTCCCTCAGGTTATAGCCTGAAAATAGGGGGTTGAAGCCTCCTTCTAGTTGCATATGGAAAACAAAGGAAGTTGGTGCTTCCAATGAATATAATTCTTAAAGACAAATAAGAAAAAAAATTCCATGGTTTTCTCCCGCATTAGGTTTCCACATAAAAAATACCGGTGTACTGTGTATGTGTATGATTGTTCATTTTTTCATGGTTTATTTACTCTGCACTTATTGGATGATAATGTTATATTGATCATAAAGATAAATAACACTTGCATATTGTGGTTAAAAGGATTAAAAATCTCTATTACTGATTCACCCCCCCCCCTCTCTTAGTAATCCAACATATTTGGGGTATGTGATTGGTGGAGGGGAGCTCAAGATAGATCCTACAAAGATGGAGGCCATCATGAAATGGCTAGTTCCTACAAATATCACTGAATTTAGGAGTTTTGTTGGGGAAGCACAATACTTGCAGAAGTTCATACCTTCATTTTCAACGGTAGTTGCACCACTCCACACCATAACAATAGGTGGTAAAAAATTTCAATTGGGGATGAATCAACATAAGGATTTCGATGAACTAAAAAGAAAGATCAGTCAAGCACCAGTTCTCACATTACCAAACTTTAAAAATCCTTTCAAAGTGGATACAAATGCAAGTAGGTATGTCATTGGAGCAACTTTGATGCAAGGAGGAATGCTTGTATGCTATCATTCTGAAATATTTCACGGGGAAGTTCTCAACTACCCTACCTATGACAAGGAACTCTATGCCCTAGTTCAAGGTGTCAAGAAGTGGAAGCACTATCTGATGGGAAAGGAAACCATCATCCACACACATTACCAACTGCTACAATATTTGCAAGCCTAGAGTAAGCTACAACAAACCAAACATAACAAGTGGATGGGTTTTTTTACAAGAATTTCATCTAGTCATCAAGTATAAAAAGAGAAACACAAACAAGTTGGCAGACATGCTTTCAAGGCCACCCAAATGCAAGATCAAAGCTTTGGGAACTTTGATGCACATGGATCATTTTACCCATGATGCATACAAAGAGGCATACACAAAAGATTAGGAATTCAACGAGGTGTTTCAATAGCTACATGGTCAAATTCATATAGAAGAAGGTGATGGCAAGGTTGACTATCATTTCCATAATGGGTTACTCTACAAGCTCAACAAGCTTTGTGTCCCTAAAGGTGAATGACTATATATTATCATAGAGGCTCACACCTTCAAGGTTGTAGGACATTTTGGTGTTGGAAAGACAATTCCCAACTTACATAGGTATGTGTACTAGCCTAGAATGCAAGAATATGTAGCACGGTGTATTATAGGATGTATACTTTGTTGTATCAATAAGATCAATAACATGAATCAAGGTCTATACCATCCCTTACCTATACCCACTCGACCTTGGGAAAGCATTTCCATGAATTTTGTGGGAGGTTTACCAACGATTGGGAAGGGACGTTACTATCTATTTGTGGTAGTTGACAAGTTCAACAAGATGTGCATTCTCATGCCTTGTGAAAAGACCATCAAAGGATAAGAAGCAACAAACATGTTCTTTGAACAAGTTTGGGTGGATTTTGGGATACCAAGGAGCATCATCTCAGACATGGATACCAAATTTATCAATACATTTTAGAGTGCACTGTGGGAGAAGATGGACACTAAGTTGAAGAAATATACAACATTCCATCCACACACAGGTAGGCAGACAAAAGTAGTCAACATGACTCTGGTGCAACTTTTAAGGGGTTACAATTAGAAGCAACCGAAGACCTAGGATGAAAATATGATCTACATACAACACTCTTATAATAGAGTAGTCCACACTTCTTTTAGTAAGTCACCTTTTGAAACTTGCTTTGGATATTTTCCAACTTCACCCTTGGATGTTGTATATGGACAACAAGGAGGAGTGGGGGAGGACCTCATAGGAGATGCATTGACATCAGAAAAATTTGTTGAGAAGATTAGGCAAATCCATTTGCAAGTATAGGAGATGTTGAAGAAGTCACAGGAAAAATACAAGGCCAGACATGATCAACACGGAAGTGAGAAGTCATTCAAGATGAGAGAAGGAAAGACTACATGGTCCTAGTAAGAAGATCTAGGCTTTGTGGTATGGACCTTTCACGATATTGGAGAAGGTGGGAGATAACAACGATAGACTCATTCTACCCCCATACATGCACATTTACTTGGTAGCGAATGTGGAGAATCTCAAACTCCATGAGTCTTCCATGTTGGATCAGTAGGAGGAGCAAGTCCTACCTTCCATAGAGGACTTAACACCAGATGGTCAAGCAGAATTGGTAGAGGACAAAATTTTGCAGAAGCGGTCCAAAACTACAAGACATGGGCAACATAACCTTTGGTAGATTGGGTTGAAAGGACAACTTCCAGGCAAAGCAATGTGGTACTCTAGGGAGATTACAAAGGGAAATTTTCCTCACCTCATTCAATAAAGATTTATGGGACCAAAAGCCTCCCTAAATGGGGAGGTTTGATCTAGATTGGATCATTATATTATTTGTCATCTATATTGATGCTTTCAGAGTGGAAAAAAATTGAGGAATCAACTTACAAAGTCATTTTAATGGCATGTCCCAGTTTGAAAAATTAGGTTTTGAAACCTTTCGGTGCCATTTTGAGGCATCAAATGACATTTTTTGGGGTCAAAATTGTCAAAGCTTCAGCTTTAACCCCTTCATGCTATTCTACACATTGAGACCTTTCTAACGGTCAAAAAATCACATAAATTAGAGCTCATATGTAAAAGTTATGCCTCCCGCAACTTGACCTACCGTGTTGACCACCATGGTACGAGTGGATGCCACATCGACCCTCATTACTCACGCATATGGGGCTAGCCTTGTATGGACTTTCATGAAGATTCTAGAAGGTCCAAAACCTTATCGCAGTTGAGGGTTGAGGAAGTCAAAACCCTACCCCTAGATGGCTATCGACATTTGTTAAATACTTGGTTGCTAGGAGGAGAAGGGGTTCCATTCTGTAGAATTCCGTTTGTTCCACAACTGAGCAGAGCACCTAGGAGTGGTAAATTCAGAGCACAACAGAGGAGGATAGATTCTGTAGCAGCCATACATGCCATGGTGTCAAAGGCAACTCCATAGAGAGTGTATATTTGTTTGTACTTGCATTTGAAGAAAAGAGAGCATAGCAGCCTGACCTTCTGGCCGGGTTTTCTCCCGTATTGGGTTTCCCAAGTTATATCTAGTTTTTATTTGTGGATGACATGTGAGTATTTATTTATGTTCTCTATTTTTCACATTTCAACTATTTCATACATTTTAAGCAAAAAACCAATAGTTAAAGAATTTGAGATCTAAAGGAAATTAACCTTCGTAGTAAAGATTTCAGTATTTTATTATATTTGTTGTGATGAACTATCTAGTGGAATATTCACGACAAATTACAGATCAAAGCATGTCAATTTCAATTTTCAAGGTCATAGTGCTAGACAGGCAGGCTTGGAGGCACATATCAATTCCAAGCATGCGAGACACTAAATCAAGCAAGCTCAATGCCAATCCTTATGTGCATTTTCTTATGGATGATTGCTCTTGACTCTTGGAATCCAGTTCCTTGGGTAAGTTCATTTTGACTCTCCCTCTCTTGGATGCATAGAGCAATAACTCTTCCCTTTTGTGCTTCAAATTATTGTCTCTAGTCTAATAGAAGGCTTTCTCTTTAGGTATTTTTCATGAGAGTTAAATTTGGGTTAACCTGGATCAATTTGAGAATAGGATCGAGTTTCATTGTCCTCTTAAGGATTTGCTTTGATGTGTTTGTGATTTGGAGGCAAATTTCACCATTACCTTTGTTCTGGCACTTCTTATTAGTTGGAGAATCAACCCTTCCAGGGCTCTCTGTTTAGTTCCTCTTGTTTGGTGTTGTATGTTTTCTCAAGGAATATTTCGGGGTAAAGGGTTGTTGGAGGTTACCCCTTGACTTGGCCCTTTTGTCTGGACCTATCACAAATTATCCTTGTTTTGACAAGAAGGTATTTGCTACTTCTCCAAGCTTGTTATCTCTTTTCTGTATCCAAACTATCCATAGGTTTAGTATGGAACATACAAACTGAAGAGATGCCATCAATAATTTGTATGCCTCTATGAAACATTTGGAGAGGAATCAATAGGAGTGGTTTGGGAAAATAATGGAGATCTTAGGGAATCATGGAGAGAAGATTTATGAAATTGAGATGGAGTGCTACAAAATTGATTGCGCAATTCAATATGAAAGTGACTCTTATCTCTTGAGACATAGTGTCTTTAAGACAATCTATAGGTCAGGAACAAGAACAACATGAAAATGATACTACCGATACGAGACAACACCATACTCCTCCAGATGTAAAATAAATTTTCCTTCTTTGATCTATGTACTATAAATCAATATGTATTTTGCAAATCCTTTTCCAGATTTATACATGTAAAGACATAATTACCATAGAGATTGTAATTCCAAAAGGAAGGATATTAGCCAATATGGTATATATAAAAAAACCATTGATATCACTTTTTGAAATAATAAAAAAACATACTCTGTAACTCATAGTCATTATTATATTCTCCAGTTTCGATTAAAAAAATGACGAGGACTTGGACATCCTACACTCTCCTAAACGAGAGCTAGTGGATATTACATGTGAACTAAGTATTGTAGCTTAAGTTGCAGTGGATATGTGTTCTAAGGATGCAACTCTAGAGACTCAAGTTGGCCTAGAAATTAACACCCTTTAAAGGCATAATTTCTAGTTTATTATATATATATATCATGTTTTGTTAAGTATTTTTATTGTTATTTAAATTTATAAGGTAGTATACATGCCATGCCTATAGAGATTGAGAATGAGAAGGCAATAATTATAAATTTTGGATTAAAAACTATATATATTTTTAAAATGTTGTAGTCAAAATAAAAATAAAATTTATATTCAATAATTTCTAATGTTTTGTTTGGTTTGATCACAATTTTTTTCTAATATAAAATAAATCTATGATAGAAAAAAAAAACCATCACCAACAATAATAAATAAAAAAAACTTAAATATTTTATTTCATCTTTCATTGGTTTTATATGATTTTAAGTTTCAAATTGTACATCTAAGGTTAAACTTTGAATATTTTCATTCATTTTCCATTGATTTTGTGAGTTCTTAACAAAACTTGAATATTTTATTTTTTTTTCCAATTTTTTTTTTGTTGGTGCTTCCCATGCTTAAAATTATGTATTTGTCTTTAGATGACCAAGTGTTATGTCATTTGTGGCATTAAACATAGGCGAACTTTAGGTGACACTTGCTCGTTTTGTGTGCATTTAGGAGGGGTACAACTATGTTTCCCTATCTCAAATTGTTTTCCATACGGTCAAGGGAACATTCATGTAACCGATGCAACCTTGGACACGAGGTTAGGAGCAAATTTACTTTGAAAGGGCTTTTTTTTTTTTATCCAACACACGAGGTTAGGAGTAAATTTATTTGAAAAGTTTATATTTTTATTTTTATCCAACTGATATTGATGAGTAGAGAATGCATGTTTTCCTCATGGTCAAGGGAACATTCATGTGATCAACTCAAGGTTAGACATGAGCTTATGAAAAAAATTCTTTTGAATTTTTATTTTAATCTATTTGATATAGAAGTATAGAGAATGCATAAGATGTATTGTAGTAAGAAAGAGATTAGGGGAGGTGGGATATTCAGTGTGGTTAATTTATATTTTTTTGTATTTGTTGCATGGAGAATAAGTTTAATATTATTTAGTTGTATTGTTATTTTCACATAATATATGTTTATGGTATGGTTTGAATGTATTTTTTTTTTACGTTGGTTATTTGTTGTTTTTGATTATATTACATATTGTAACAAGTGTTGTATGGCAGCTTAGCTCCTGCCAGGTTGGAATGGGAATAAATGTGACCAAATACAGACACGTGGGTAGCAAGTTGAAGTACATGTGGTATCCATGCAGAATTTAGTAATGTCTGGTACATCAACAAAGGTTCATAGTATCTAAGTTTGATAGTACAGAAAATATTTAAAAGGAGCTTGGACGAAAAAAATAGTGTACAATAGTAATACATTTAAGAGGTTCTTGGACAGTCCCCGAGGTGTAGGACAGTCGGTGACAGAGTGTGTTGTTAAGCCACTCCGTGATGTTAAAGTCACCGGTTCGAAACCTGCGGGGACAAAAAATCCAACCATGTTAAGGGTTGGTGTGGCTCAGGCCGGGTGCGATCCTCGGGTGATTTTGACGGCTTAGATGCCCCTGAGTCGCGGTTTCTCAAGCCATAGGTTAATCGCAGGTCCTGCACAAATTAACAAACAAAAAAAAAGAGGTTCTTGGACACAAAAAAATTAGCATACAATAGAATAGTAGTAACGTCTGTTACATAGGTTCGTGGACAAAAACACAAAAAAATTAACATTCCCGAATTAGTTTTCTTTAAAACAAGGTTTCTTGGACACAAAAGAAATTGAACTTTATCAAATTATAGGTTCCTGGACACCATAAATTATACATACCAAATATGTACTTTTATAAAGTACATATTTATTTTTATACATACCAAATATGTACTTTTATAAAGTATGGACATGAGATTTTATAGTGCATGCACATAGCCCTCATTACAAACTTAGCCACTTTTTGGATCGCGAGTTCTCGGGCTAGCGGGCTCAAAATTGGGCCTTTGTTGTTCTGTGCCCTACAAATAGCACCCAGAGTTCCGTGATATACAAATTGACAAGCAAACTTGTAGACTATTTGAATTTTAAGGGCCTCGTGTTGATGTAATAACACAATTGGACTTGGACCTTGAAATTGCAACGCAGATGTGGTAAGCAGTATGAAGGACAGGTGGTAAGGATGCAATAAATGACATACTCTCTATATGTGTGAGTAGAAAAAAAGTATTGAACACAATTTTATGACATTTATATAAAAAAATAAAAAAGTGTGTTACATATTCCTGGAAATTTAAATATATATATATATATATATATATATATAATATATATATATATATATATTTGTGTGTGTGTGTGTGTGTGTGAAATATGATATCTCAAATTTGAAAGAGTGATTTATTTCAAATTTAATTTTGAAAATGACGAAGCAGAAAAAGATCTGCATCAAAAAAAGAAAAAGAGAATTGAAATAAAATAAACAGAATGTCTTGACATTCAACATAGCTGAAGATAAAAATCTAGGAGCACATAAATATATAAGGAGACAAAAGAATAGTTTTATTTGGAATATATGAAAAAATAATAGTTTGTTACATATTCCTGGAAATTTAAATGTGTTTGTCATATAGACTGGGATTGGGGCTCCCGCAGACCATAAGAGAAATATGTACAAGAAATAGGACCGTGGAAATAAGAAGTGGGAGATGGTACAGTGTAATGCCTGAAAAGTAGAAATGGGAAGTTGTCAGTCTTTGGCTATAGATTTCTATTCAGAAAAGGTGGAATAACTGGATTGATAAACAAAGGACTATCAGTATAGACTTACAACGATGGTACATATAAGTATTTTTGGTATTTTCTTGCTCATGCCTTTTCCTGTTGGTTTTCGTCGCCCACCCGCTTGAATAACTAGATTGATAAACAACAAATTTATAGCGATGTTCCATATAAGTATTTTTGTTATTTGCTTGTTGATGCCTTTTCCTGTTGAATTTCGTCAGCGACCCGCTTCAAGTTCGTTTCGACGAATTCTTCAATGTATATTTTCAAGGGGGTGACGTCGATGTCATTCTGGATTTTAATGCTGAAAAGTTCATTTTCTAATTCGCTTAGATCAATAGAAAGATTACAAAGAGCCTGAAGAATGTCTCCATTCTGTACCAAATAGCGGACTAGCAAGTTGTCCACATGTTCTTCATGATATTCAAGAATCCTATAAAAATTTTCTAAAGACAACGCCTTAAAATTATCAACTTGTTTATCGAAAGCTTGCTTGGTTAACGCCAACGAGTTGACGATTAAGATGGGGTCCTGGAAGTCGTTGGTCCTTCCAACTAAGTCTATTTTGGTGAGCTTTGTGAATAATGTTTCTTTCTTTGATATTGATTGCTCACATGATTGGACAATGAGATATATGTTCTTCACCTTCTCTTTCCAGCATGCTTCTAATTGAGTGAGCCATTTTTTGGAGGGGAGATCATGTTGTCTTCTTGTCGTGTCTGTCATGTTGTTGACATGAAAGGCAAAAGGGATGACCGTGTGCAAATAGAAAATTTCTTCATTTTTAAAATCAGTCTGCAGAAGTTCGAGCAAGTTATGTGCCATACTTTCCAGGGAATCCATATTTTGTGATGTTTCCCAGGCCTTAGTAATCAGTTCCATTCTTTTGTTGATATTTTTTTCCACATACCCTCCACACGATGTGAGGAAGTTGGAGGAGCCTTTTAGCTTTGCTGCAGGGGTGTAGGGAGTTGCAGACATGGCTATTGCCAAAGGACTTCCAAGCAATGGCATAGGAAACAAAGCTTCATCTAATTCCTTGATCCGGTCCTTTAGTCTGGCATTATCGACCTCAATGACTCCAATGGAATCATGAAGAGAATCTCCGATTGCCATGTGAAGTCCAAAGATTTTGGACACCTGCATATTGGCAAGGTCAAGTTCTGAACGATGTTTTCTTTTCTTATTTTTTACATCTCTTTTTTCAATAATTAACTTTTTAGATTCGCTTTCAAAAACAACACTCTGGAATACGAAGGATTCATCTTCGTAAAAAATTTTGGTATCGACTATGTCCATTGGGTAGCTATGGTGAATCGTGTCTCCCAGCTGATGAAGGTTGCAGAATATGCTATCCAGATCAACGTCAAGATCCATGTTTTCACTCTCAATTTCGGGCTCCCCCGCCTCCCCTACAATTCTTTTTCCCTTCTTCTGCACGGGAAGCTTGTGAGAACTATCAATTTTAAGATGAACCTCGTCCGTTTGAAGAAATTTAGGTTGCTTTGTTACTATGGCAGGCCGTTGGAGTGATGCCTTGTTACTATGGCAGGCCGTTGGAGCGATGCTTTGTTACTATGGTGGTTCTGGTCCTCAGGCCCGAAGATGTTCACTGTATCTCTACAAAACTGTTGTGCAGTTGCTGCCAGTAGTTTATGAAAACGTCGGTTTGCTCCAAAAGCTGGTTGAAATGAACAAATGGAGGGGATAATATAACCCCCTGGAAATGTTGGTTCAATGCGTTCGAATGGAAAATATCC
The DNA here is from genome assembly GCA_009831015.1 of Picea engelmannii. NCBI lineage: Eukaryota > Viridiplantae > Streptophyta > Pinopsida > Pinales > Pinaceae > Picea > Picea engelmannii. The sequence goes on from ML807899.1 coordinate 75,313, forward strand.
TCGAACTCTTCGCTCATTAATGACAATCTCTATGTGTGTTGTATGGTGAACTGTTAGAAGTAAAGTTTAATTATTGCATACTTAGAAGTGCAAAGGTGGCGGTTATGACGAAGAACATTTAAGGATTGGAGGTTTCTTGAACGAACCAAGATGACGGCGTGCAAATGACATTCCATGGTATTTGAAATTAACACTGGGAAGGGATAACAAAAGCCTCCACAAATATTGGTTTAGTGCGCATTAATGGCAGATCTTCTCAAGCCTTGCGCCCATCAATAAAAATTTACACGGTGCCTGCACGATGAGTTGTTAGCATTAAATATTTAGAAACAAGACACACACACACACACACACACATATATAAACATTATTTTTTATTATAAACAGGTGCTAAGGTGACGGAGACGGGGATGAGCAAGGAAGGGAGGAATGGCCAAGTCTGAAAAGCGGTTGGACGGGCTTCAAAATAAGTTTACAGGAGATAGTGAGGACAGGTGAGTGTCCAACGGTGAAACTGCATGAGTCAGAATTTTTGACTGCAAAACGCGTAAAACGTAAGAGGGCATGATGGTGCAGTTCAGCGGACGGTTTGTATATTTGCGGAATTGTGGGAAAGTGGCTAAGTATGGAATAGGGAAATGTCGGTCAAGCTCGTTTTCAGAACTAGGGTTTGAATATTTCGTGAACGGGCCAACCCGAGGTCCCGCGATTAACATTCCAATTCTCAGTAGCCTGCAAAGCAGTGTGATTTTGTGTAGGATTTCAGGGAGCATAGTGAAGGGAAGCATGTACAGTCTTTAGATCGTGGGTTCTCGGGATGGCGGGCTCAAAATTGGGCCTCTATTGCTCCGTGCCTTACAAATAGTACCCAGACTTCCGCGATATACAAATTGAGAAGTGGACTTGTTGGCTCAACATTGCACTTCTATTGTTCCGTGTCCTCCAAACAACACTCGGAGTTCCGTGATATACAAATTGACAAATGGACTGCAGGGCTGGCAAGCCCTGGATTGCAATTGTTTACGGATCAGAGTTCCGCGATATACAAATTTTGATATTGTACAATTTAATTGGCTGGCTGGACATTGCACTTGTATTGGTCCATGTCCTCCAAACAACACTCGGAGTTCCATGATATACAAATTGACAGGCAAACTTCCATACTTAAACACTTTTTGGATCGCAGGTTCTCGGGCTCGTGTGCTCAAAATTGGGCCTCTATTGTTCCGTGTCCTACAAATAGCAGTCATAGTTTCGCGATATACAAATTGACAGATAGACTCCAGGATTGGCGGGCTCAAGATTGTGATTGTCTACATGTATAACATATAACATATATGTTATATATCTAACATTATCTAAAAACATTATTTTCAAGTACTAAAATATGAAAATTAAATATTGATATTATACAATTTAATTAAACAAAATTATCAAATGAGTCGCAAGCTTTGAGTCCAGGTCCAATTGTAGATCACCGAAGTTTCAGGTGCAGGATGTATACCGCGCACACCGGGCATGAGAGTTGGATGGCGCTGACAAAGGAACCTGCGACCATAAAATTCGTGAACTATGAAAATGAATGGCGGTCGGTTGGACTCGTGACGTAGAGATATAAATGGACATTAAAGTTTCCACTTCGTCGTCTGGGAACCCCCGACCATAGACATGGATTACCCAAGTTTTGGATGCGAGATGCATACTCGGAACACGGGGAATGGGAGTTCGATAAGGCGTAGCCGGTAACCCATGGCCATAAAATTGGCTAAGGAAAGGAAATCGCTCGGTCGGACTCGTGGTGTATATTTCATAATTCATGTGCAACACCAACTGTGTGGTGACCATACCAGTATGTGTACAAATCATGGAAAACTAAATATGAACCTTTATAAAGTATGTACGGATCGCCACTTTTTCCATCGTGAGTTCTTGGGCTGGCGTGCTCAAAATTGGGCTTCTATTGTTCTGTGTCCTACAAATAGCACCCAGAGTTCCGCGATATACAAATTGACAGATGGACTCCAGGACTAGCGGGTTGAAGATTGTGATTTTCTACATGTATAACATATAACATATATGCTATATAGCTAACATTATCTTAAAACATTATTTTCAGGTACTAAAATATCAATATTAAATATTGATATTCTACAATTTAATTAAACAAAGTTATCAAATGAGTCATAAGCTTCGAGTCCGAGTCCAATTGTAGATCACCAAAGTTTTGGGTGCAAGATGTATACTGCGCACGTAGGACATGAGATTCTGATGGCGCTCACAAAGGAACCCGCGCCCATAAAATTCACGAACTATGAAAACGAATGGCGGTTGGTTGGACTCGTGATGTAGAGATATAGATGGACATGAAATATGGCACTCCATCGTCCGGGAACCCATGAGCATAGACATAGATTACCCAAGTTTTGGATGCAAGATGTACACTCAAAACACGGGGAATAAGAGTTCGATAACGCGTAGCGGGGAACTCGCAGGCATAAAATTGGCTAAGTAAACGAAAGCGCTCGGTCGGACTCCTGGTGCATATTTCATAATTCATGTGCAACACCAACTGTGTCCTGACCAGACCAATATGTGTACAAAGTAGGGAAAACTAAATATGTACCTTTATAAAGTATGGGCATGAGATTTTATAGAGCATGTACGGATATCGCATTCCATACTTGGCCACTTTGTGGATCGCGGGTTCTCGGGCTAAAAAATAGGGCTCTATTGTTTCGTGTCCTACAAATGGTACCCAGAGTTCCGTGATATACAAATTGACAGGTGGACTTGCGGGCTAAAAAACGAGCCTCTATTGTTCCGTGCGTTACAAATAGCACCCATAATTCCGCGATATACAAATTTACAACTGGACTTGCCGGCTCAACATTGTACTTCTATTGAGTTCCACGATATATAAATTGACAGACAGACTCCAGCGTTGGCGGGCTCCGAGAAAGGAGAAATACATACTAAATATGTACTTTTATAAACTATGGACATGACATTTTATAGAGCATGTATAGATCCCTTATTCCATACTTAGCCACTTTTTTGGATCACAGACTTGCGGGCTGGCTGGCTCAACATTGCACTTCTATTGTTCCGTGTCCTCCAAACAACATTCGGAGTTCCGCGATATACAAATCCACAGATGGACTCCAGGATTGGCGGACTCCAAGACTGATGGACTCAAGATTGAATATGTATTACACATTACATGTAATATATATGGCAGGTTATCGGGCTGGCCGGCTCTAAATATCCACTTTTTGGATCGCGGGTTCTCGGGCTGGCAGACTCAAAATTGGGCCTATATTGTTTTGTGTGCTGCAAACAACACCTAGAGTTGCATGATATACAAATTGAGAAGCGGATTTGCACGCTGGATGGCTCAACATTAAACTTCTATTGGTCTATGTCCTCCAAACAACAATTGAAGTTCCACGATATACAAATTGACAGACGGACTCCATGACTAGCGGGCTCAAAATTGAATATGTATTACACATTACATGTAATATGTAATACATATTACATGTAATATGTACAATATGAAATGGGCAAGCGGATGGTCGGGTTGGCGATATAAAAGTAAGTGGAAATCTGAACATGTGTATCCGCTAGTTCCGGACCAAGAAATTTTCCGAGGAACGAGTAATCCATACTAAATATGTACTTTTATAAAGTATGGATATCAGATTTTATAGAGCATGTACGGATCCCTCATTCCATACTTAGCCACTTTTTGGATCGCGGGTTCTCGAGCTGGTGGGCTGAAAATTGGGCCTCTATTGTTCTATGTCCTACAAATAGCACCTTGAGTTCCGTGATATACAAATTGACAGACGGACTTCGGGCTGGCTCGCTCAACATTGCATTTCTATTGTTCCGTGTCCTCCACGCAGCACTGGGAGTTCCCTGATATACAAATTGACAGACGGACTTCGGGACTGGCGGGTTCAAGATTGCAATTGTCTACATGTATAATATATAACATATATGTTATATAGCTAACATTATCTAAAAACATTATTTTAAAGTACTAAATTATTAATACTAAATATTGATATTGTACAATTTAATTAAAGAAAATTAGTAAATGAGTCGCAAGCTTTGAGTCTGGGTCCAATTGTAGATCACCAAAGTTTCGAGTGCAAGATGTATACCACGCACAAGGGGCATGAGAGCTGGATGGCGCCCACAAAGGATCCCGTGGCCATAAAATTCGCGAACTATGAAAACGAATGACGTTCGGTTGGACTCGTGATGTAGAGATATAGATGGACATGAAATCTGCCACTCCGTCGTCTGGGAACCCGCGAGCATAGACATGAATTACCAAGTTTTGGATGTAAGATATACACTCGAATTACAATATGAAACAGGTAAGCGGATGGTCGGGTTGGCGATATAAAAGTAAGTGGAAATTTGAACACGTGTATTCACTAGTTCTGGACCTAGAAATTTTCCGAGGAATGAGTAATCCATACTAAATATGTACTTTTATAAAGTATGGATATCAAATTTTATAGAGCATGTACGGATCCCTCATTCCATACTTAGCCACTTTTTGGATCGCGGGTTCTCGAGCTGGCGGGCTGAAAATTGGGCCTCTATTGTTCTATGTCCTACAAATAGCACCTTGAGTTCCACAATATACAAATTGACAGGCAGACTTCGGGCTTGCTCGCTCAACATTGCACTTCTATTGTTCTGTGTCCTCCACGCAGCACTGGGAGTTCTGTGATATACAAATTGACAGATGGACTCCGGGATTGGCGGGTTCAAGATTGCGATTGTCTACATGTATAACATATAACATATATGTTATATAGCTAACATTATCTAAAAACATTATTTTAAAGTACTAAATTATTAATAATAAATATTGATATTGTACAATTTAATTAAAGAAAATTAGCAAATGAGTCACAAGCTTTGAGTCCGGGTCCAATTGTAGATCACCAAAGTTTCGAGCGCAAGATGTATACCGCGCACAAGGGGCATGAGAGCTGGATGGTGCCCACAAAGGACCTCGTGGCCATAAAATTCGCGAACTATGAAAACGAACGACATTTGGTTGGACTCGTGATGTAGAGATATAGATGGACATGAAATCTGCCAATCCACCGTCTGGGAACCCGCGAGCATAGATATGTATTACCAAGTTTTTGATGCAAGATATACACTCGGAATATGGGGAACGAGAGTTCGATAACGCGTAGCGGGGAACTAGCAGGCATAAAATTGGCTAAGGAAACGAAAGGGCTCAGTCGAACTCGTAGTGCATATTTCATAATTCATGTGCAACACCAACTGTGTGGTGACCAGACCAGTATGTGTACAAACCAAGGAAAACTAAATATGTACCTTTATAAAGTATGGACATGAGATTTTATAGAGCATGTACGGATATCACATTCCATGCTTGGCCACTTTGTGGATCGCGGGTTCTCGAGCTCAAAAAATAGGCCTCTATTGTTCTGTGTCCTACAAATAGCACCCAGAGTTCCGCGATATACAAATTGACAAGCGGACTTACGGGGTGGCCGAGATTTTATAGAGCATGTACACTTTTTGGATCGTGGGTTCTCGGGCTGGCGGGCTAAAAAACGAGCCTCTATTGTTCCGTGCCTTACAAATAACACCCACAATTCCGCAATATACAAATTGACAAGCAGACTTGCAGCATAGCTGGCTCAACATTGTACTTCTAGTGATTTCCGCGATATACAAATTGACAGATGGACTCTAGAGCTGGCGGGCTCCCATAAATGAGCAATACATACTAAATATATATAGATCCCTTATTCCATACTTAACCACTTTTTTGGATCGCGGACTTGTCGACTGGCGGGCTGTAAATTAGGCCTCTAATGTTCCGTGTCCTGCAAATAGCACCCATAGTTGCGCGATATACAAATTGACAAGTGGACTTGCGGGTTGGCTAGCTCAACATTGCACTTCTATTGGATCACGGACTTGCGGGCTGACGAGCTCTAAATTGGGCCTCTAATGTTCTGTGTCCTACAAATAACACCCAGAGTTGTGCGATATACAAATTGACAAGCGAACTTGTGGTCTAGCTGGCTCAACATTGTACTTCTATTGAGTTCTACGATATACAAATTGACAGATGGACTCCAGGGTTTGAGGGCTCCGAGAAACGAGCAATACATACTAAATATGTACTTTTATAAAGTATGGATATGACATGTTATAGAGCATGTACAGATCCCTTATTCCATACTTAGCCACTTTTTTGGATCGTGGAATTGCGGGTTGGAGGGCTCTAAATTGGGCCTCTAATGTTCCGTGTCTTGCAAATAGCAGCCAGAGTTGCACGATATACACAAGCGTACTTACGGGCTAGCTGGCTCAACATTGCACTTCTATTGTTCCATGTCCGCCAAACAACATTTTGAGTTCCGCGATATACAACTTGATAGACGGACTCCAGGATTGGCGAGCTCAAGATTGAATATGTATTACACACACGAAGATAAGTGAATGTAGAGGAAGATATGGAGTGTCGAAGGAGGCGCAAAAAAAAAACCAAAAAAAAAAACACACAGCTACAAACTAGTTCAACAAATACAGACAAAGTAAATGAAAAACTATTTAATATGGAACACGGGCAGAGAAAATGCACCTTTGCATGGATTCCTCTACATCTCTGGTTAGGAGTTATTTGTGGTGTCTAGTTTTCCTGTTTGTTTCTATGAACAAAATTACAAAACAAAAGGGATATGAACATAAGTTAACATGTAAAGAAAAAGGCAAGTATTATCTACATATACTAAAAAAAATAGAATAAGATGAATAGAGTAACAAATAGTTTTTAGAAGGATGTACCTTTTTTGTTGTTGTTGCATAATGTATATTTTATAATTCAAGTACAACACCAACTGTATGGTGACCAAACCAGTATGTGTACAAAGCAAGGAAAACTAAGAAGCTGGATAATTTGTTTTTTTGCAACAAGCTATACAGATATGCTTTGAAACATAGAAATATGACTTAGCAATATGTTTGATGTATATCTCATAATTCAAGTGCAATACCAATTGTATCGTGATCAGACCAATATGTGTCTAAGACAAACATATTGTATTGAGGAATGGGCACATTCGACCACACATGACCAATAAGTGCATTTTGCAGATGACTTGTGTTGTTCAAAAGAAAGCGGAGACTGTATTTGCACATGTAGTTTTCCAATTATTTTGTAGCATGTCAATATTGAAGTCTCCTACAAGCACAATGGATTCGTTCAGATGGAAATGGCCCAATGCATTGGAAATAACATCTACTATGTTGGAGAATGCTGCACGGGGAGCAACATACAGATTCAGTATTGCAACTTCTGTTTCATGGAAAAAATAAATTGGAAGCACCACCTCAACATTATTTTCTTCGATATGCATATGGTCCAAAATTAGTACATGTTTTTTCACCAATATCATCACCCCACGTGTAATGTAACTTGATATGCAATTGTGATTTGAGAATTGTTTGTTCTGCATGCATAATGCCATGTATGTTTTCTGCAAGCACATAGTATCAGATTGCATTGTATCATAGTCATTGAGTATATCATCCATGTGTGCATTTAACCTGCATGTGTTAAGCGAGAGAATTGATATAGATGAATTTGTTTGTATGAATTGGTAATCATAATGCAGTTTCCATTTTGTGGTGGTCCTAAGTCATTCTATTTCAATATCAACTTTTTGTTTGACTTTGAAGTTATCTTTTGTAAGAGGACTTAGTAAATACAAGGAGTATATGCTTCTGACACGAGACAGTGTTGTGTATACAAGTCCATGTATCTGAATTCCAACAAGCTGAAATGCAACATTATCAAGTGTTAGTCCTTGCGATATGTGGACTATACATGCACATACAAGTTTAATCGAATCTTCAGTCGACCTGTCTTTGGTGACGTCGATTATGGCTTTGATATTCGCAAAATAGGTGTCCAATCGCTTCCAGTGTTTGAATTATATAGATAAGACAACTTGCTTGCTTGTCGCTTGCCTATATGTGGTTCATGGAACTTAATCCAAAGGACATCAAGTTTTTATGTTTTCGTATAGCCTTTGAGTATTCTATCTGCACCATTGACCAAGCCATCCTGTGAATCATAGTTACAGGCATATATTTAAACCAACATTTCTAATTTGAGGACAAGCTCCAAAGGTAAAGTGGTTGTATGTTCATGACATGGCTCATTTCCATGGTTGTCTTCTTCCAGGTCAATTGAATTGATGATGGTATCATCGCCAGGCATGAGCGATAGCATGTGGTTATTATGCATTGCAACATCCTTATTTGTTTAAAACAGGTAAGGGAACATTGGGTCTGTTGGTGCAGGCCACAAGCACCTGGAATTGATATATGTTAAGTCATCATATGTTTGGTTGTTTGTCCGCATTCTATTCATAATTGCAATGAATGTTTCATCTGTCTGGTGCATTGTAATATGCAATTCAAAGAATTTAATATTGTCTCTCCAGAAGTCACGTGTCACTGTTTCCATGTTAATGGTAGGTTGTTCAAATATCAAAGAATCTTGGATGGGTTGTGCCTGGTAAAGATACCCACAAAATATCATGTCAATGTTTCCAAAGTATTTCGTGTGTGCATGTTTTATGCTTCTTAGTCGGTTGTCAATGGAATACAAGAACTGACTTCCAATCAAAGATGCTTCACCTATAAATACAAGATGGAGTTCCTCATAAATCTTAGACAATGTATCCAACATTTCCTTGCTAAGTGGAAGAAACTGTGACTTGTTAAAAGGCATTAAAAATGCAGAGTGGACTGTTGTTCCACCTGCATTATATGCAACTTTTCTTGTGTATGCAACTATTAGGCCCTTTGGTTTCATAGGATCAGATGAATTGTTTGAATCATAGATTCGTATAAGCATTTGGAACAATTATTTTGCTGTGAATGTCTTGCCTGTTCCTGCTCCACCTTTGAGGAACAAGTGCAGAGGAGTGTCCATGTTCAAGCGTTTTTTAAGAGCAATGTCCTTTATAATTGTTTTTTGTTCTCGATTCAACAGACGTCTTATTCTGTGGTATTCATTATTTTCAATTAGGAAAGGATGTTTTGTGACTTGAAAATCAAGATTGATACATTTTTCACTTCCACCTACTGGAGAACGAGGCAAATTCGCTTGTAATTCATAGGACTCGCAAAGAGTTCTGGTTGTTTTTCGGTTTGTGAATGTCTCATCAGGATTGTCAGGGTTTTCTAGCTCATTAACTACAATTTCTAGATCACCCCATGTTGGATTAACATTGTAGGTAAATCTAGCTTCATTGATGTGCACTATAGTCTCAGAGGAAACATACACAGCCTCCCATGTAGAGAAGTTATGTTTTAATGTCTCTTCGATTTCATCGAACAAAATGTACAACATCAATTTTTCTCTACAATAGTTTTCATAGTCAGAATGTTTATTATATTTGACAAACCGTATCACAGAGGGTTTTTTTATTTTTGATATGGGTGCACCATTTTTTTTGAAATGCGATACGAATTCTGCTAAGAAGATATGCCTAATAGGCGATGCACGATGGAGATAATAATCAACAATAGAGCGACATAGCACGTCTTCTGAATTGTCAGGCTCTTGTTCTAGCAAAACCGGTGGTTTAAGCACAAATGTGCATTTCTCAAGTGGAGATGTGTTTATGAAGACACATTTTCTTGAACTACAAGTGAGGGCTAGGGAAAGTGCAATGTGAACTGCTTGTTGAGCAGACATTTGTTGAATATTAAGCAATGTATTTCCAAGTGTGCGTATCATTTGTATGGCATCAATATGACTTCTTTCATGTTCTTTGTGTATTCTTCTGAATTCCCTTGTCATAGATTTGTCAACCTTTGTCATATACGAGGTACAGTGCAATGCTGCAACATATGAATTGAGCATGTACTGCACAACTGTATTTGCTTTCCACATAACTGGCATGTCCTTGGAGAAACTATTGTTCCAAATATGGGAAAGTTTTCGTTTAAGGAAAACTGTTGGTTGTTTAAGCGTACATTGTATGGCTTGGATGTACTCATCTTCTAATATATTTATCTTTGTCAAGAAGGCATCAAATCTCACCAGCTCGTCAAATTCTCCTTGTTCTAGAAATGCAAAAAAGGATTTAGATTTCTCAACAACAACATTGTCCTCTAAACTAAGTGGCTCTATGATTCTTGTAGCTCTCATTGGCGGCACGAGAAAGTTGTATCTGCAATGTGATTTTTTTCGTTTTCTACAACTTCTTGTATGGTAATGTCTATGAACTTTGGCAAGTTCTGAATCCAAATGATCTATGTTGCATGTTATGTATTTCTCCACAAATTGTTCGATTTCTGAATTGTTGTCAGCTCCATAGACTGGTGGACCCTCTATCCACAACAGTGCATGGTCATGTTCATTTCCCCTATTCTGGAATTCATTCACAAAAAAGTAGTTCGATATTTTTCCGAAAAATGTTTCATCATGGCATATCAATTGTCTCAAAGTATTTATTCTATGTCTATAGTAGCGAGTACATGTCACTGGGTCTTTTCTTATGAGGTATTCAATGTCATTATTTTCCAGTGTATCAGTTTGTTTTTTACGTTTATTGTTCCTATGCAGGTCAGATACAACAACTACCAATGGATCCCAACAATGCTCTACACTTGTAAATGTGATGAAAAATGTTGGCGGGCCCAATTGTCGGATCATTGCAAAAATAGTTTTTTTGTTTTGTTGCAAATAATGAGGAGAGGTGCGAATGTTTTTGAAATCTAAGTATCCAATATCAGATTTCAGAATTTTTTCTAGGTTTACTTTGTACTTGACATCCTTAGCCAACAAATTTCTTCCTTGTAACTGGCCTTTTCTTATTCAGACCCACATGCAGGAGAGAACTTGCTCTATTATTATGCGCATTGTTTTGAAAAACAAATTTGTTATGTGACAGGAGGAGTCACCGCTTGAATGTATCAGCTCCCATTGGAGTATTTTATGATAACTGAATCATTCTGTAATGTCAGTGGCACGTGGATCTCCATAGAAGAGTGTTGGAAAGCTCATTTCCTCAGCGAATTTGTCCTTGAATATTCCAAGTGGACGCTGCCCCTCAGCAGGTGCAATTTCGACAATCTTGTCTTGCAAGTCACGAATGCACTATGAATCAGTGAATCCATGCACCAATGTCTCAGTAGGTGTTTCATTCTCTGATTCATCACTTGTATCAAATTCACTAGAATTTTCGAGAGTCTCTGCAGCGTTGGCATCCTCTTCTGCAAGAACACTGTTCCAGTTGTCATTTATACAAATGTTCTGTGCTTTGTACAGGGCCCTAGAACATAATTCCTTTAATGCTTTCATAACAACATGCACACGCACTTTGCCTGTCTGATAGGCATTTTTGTATCGCAAGTGTCTTTTCAGAGCCACAACAATTGTCATTATATCGCTAATGAATTGTGGTAAGGATTTTTTCACAACATCTAGTTGAACATGCACATTAATAATTGATCCTGTTAAGCCCATCTGGGGTCATTTATAACCCCAAGGCATGATTTGTGCAAATGCAATTCGCAGAGACACAAGTCTCTCCTCAAGTTCCGTAAGTGCACTTACATCTGGTAGTGGTGTATTACGTCTTATTTGGTCAGGGGTTGCAAATTGTGGCAGTTTTCCATTTTCAAGCGATTGTTTGCATGGAAGACAAATTTTGCCACTGGAAAATGGTTTATCGTGCGCTGTCAAGTTGAGGTATTATGCTTGCAAATCAGGCGTGAAAGACTTACTATTTTTTGAGAAATTCAATTGTTCACAAATTGCACATGCAATGGAAGGAGTGTCTTTAATTTGTTTCATGTAGGTCTTTCTTGCATTTTTCTTTCGCAGGGAACTATGAGTAGAAAGTGTTTGCTGGTTTTCATTGGTAGTAGTGCATGGTGTTTCTTCTAGCCCAATAAATGTGACAGTTGCATGACCATTTTGAGATATGCGACCCTACCTGTTTCTGTTGTGTTGTGCACGAACAAATTTCTTTAGATTGTGATATGTGAGTTTCTCTCTAAAAGGAAGCATAGAAATGTATTTTTTTCTCTCGCGCATGACCTTTTTCAAGTTGTGGTAACTTACTCTACGTTTCTTGTCCAAGGGCACGATTACCTGATGGCAAATGGGATGAATTTCACTCTGATTTAGGTTCTGATAACTTAGTCTACGTTGTTTGTTTAAGGCCTATATGGCCTCATCACAACTGGGACGAATTTTACGCATAACTTTTTTCAAGTTGTGATAACTTACTCTACTTTTTTTTGTTTAATCCCTGTATGGCCTCATCACAACTATGATGAATTTCACGCATGGCTTTTTGTTCAAGCCCTGTATGGCCATATCGCAACCGAGAGGAGTTTCATTCTCACTAAAAATCATGCCATGCGTATGCAAATTCGATGCGGTTTGGGTGGCATGGACATTAAACCCTGAACCACTGATATTTCCAAGCAAAGGTTGATAATGAATGTGTTGTGTATTTGTTTTCAACGAGATGATGTCAATTGTTCAATCGTAATTTGAATTAATAGACTAGGAATGGACAGTGCCATCTGGAAAGGTAGACCAAACATGGACATTTACTCTAAATATGATAGAAAACCATTGCAAACAGAATCTGCAACCGTCCACATTCCCTTTTTCATATGGCAGCACCATGTTTACAAGGTATTCTTGCCAACTTCCAATTGCTGGCATATTTTCTAGGAGATATGGCGAAAGGTGTTGATGCAAGCACCTAAAAGCTTGTTGGTTGCCGCCTATAATTGCATTGCAAAATGACTGTACAATGTAAAGCCGCAAGTAAGACTGCACATCGAACTCCACTGCCACCAAACAACAAATTGCATTGAACAAACTATCTCCACAGCTAGACACCACAGTTGTTGCTACTTGTAAACCATGGCAGTCTATGCGATGCATAATCCATTTCCACTGTGATTCAAGGTCTTTGCAAATGAGGGACAAGTAAATATGAGCTCCTTCAACATTGCATATGGAAATTTTTCTGTACAGTAGTGGTTCATAATGACCACTGACAACATTGGCATCATGGAACAAGATGCAATATGGATTGTCAGATACAGTTTTGTTGAATAATAGATATCTTGTTTTTCTTGTCAATGACCATATTCCAATTGATATATTGAGCCAATTAGACAGCCACCGTATACAAAATGTATCTCCCCAAAGCCCCCTTTCATGTGCAGGCAGAATTGGAGATGTAGACAACCGCATCTTTGAAAAATACGTAGCGACATCATGTATTCCATGCAACTGCCGAAGAAAATCAGATTCCAATTCGTATTCATACAACTCCAATGCCTCAACATCGCCATTTTTTAAACAACCCAAGAAATAATCTATCAATCCATTGCGCAGGTCGGTCGAGGAATAATGGAAATGCAGTAGAACTTGAAATGCATCGAAAAGGAAATCCCCTACAGTATACGAGAATGCATCCAATCTAAATAGGCCATTGCTATGCAAAACCTCCTCAATGTTGTCATGTATAATGGAGTGTGTATCTATTTCATACGACTCAACATCTATTACTTCTTTCATCTTTTGAACTTTGATTTTGAAGTAGTTTATCAGATAGTTTTAGTTTGCATGAAAGTAAAGAAGAGGGGGAAAAAAGAATAAAAGTAGGAAAAAAAAGGAAAGCAAAATAGGAAAACTACAAGCGCAAAACTAGGTACCAATCCCCGTATGTATCTTTCAACCTTCTTCTTGTCAACTTCAATCCCCCCTAGTCCCCATAGCAGATGACGAGAAAACAAACCCACACTGGAAAGTGAACCAAACAAAAGAAACAACGCAAATAAATAACACCATAAATTTACTTAGCAGAAAGACTGATTTGAACCTATTCATGGCGTGCATCCTACAAGCTTCGCAGAGCCAGAAAAAGTCCTACAAAATAGAAAGGACGGGACAAAGGCAACAACTGGATGCAGTTTTCCAACCCACAGAGTAAAAGCATTCCTTGTGTCTACACCCTGACGAATGGTTCCCTCTTGTGATAGCTCTGAACTACTTTTCGAAAACCCCTCTACATTGAAATTTTTGAAATAGCTATGGACGTGGCAATCGACATATGAAGATGCATGGTTTCCAGGAACATAAATTAAGAGCACAAAGAAAGATGGTCTGCAATAGAATTTCGAGGGAGGGACTCCCACCATTGAAAAATAGCAACGAAACGATGGCACAAAAACTTACCCGTCAACAAGGGATGACAAGAGCTTAGCCCCCAAAACTGCAAACCACAACAACAAGTCCAACAGCTTGCAAAGTTGAAGAACAACAAACCAGTGAACAACCACGAAGAGGTCCAACTGCAACTGCAGGACCTCAACTTTGCAAAGTTGAATCAAACAAGAACAAGAATCATGGAACGAACCAACGAACAAGCATCGACCACTGAACCAGTGATGCCGGTGGAGAACAATTCAGCACAATTTCACTGCAAACAACACCATAAAAAATGGAACGAAACTATATTGCAACACATCTGTACAATAAACATTTAAGACTGCCATACCTATTAGGTAAACACTTAAGACTGTCAGAACCATCGAAGGGCGTAGCCCTGTGCAAACATTTAAAAAAAAATGCAGCGTGGCAGGCCTGTTCTCTCGAAGCACGCAAGAATAAAGCAAAAATCACACATAGTAATATGTTATAGAATGTATTCTACCTAGCAAAAAATGCTAAAGCAAACATTCGAACTAATGCTAGCATTAATCCACCTTCGACCAATGCATAAGAAAATATATTATTCAAAAAGACCACATACGATCAAATACTTTGGATATGCCAACATATATAACATTGGGAATAGTGAAGCCAACAATAAGACCTCCAATTTGTTGTCCAATCAGATCATGACAAATATGACACTTTTTATTATATAAAAATCGACGTTTTCAGTTCCATGGTTCCAACAATAGATAATATGGAAATATTTGTGGTCAATGGACAATCTAATACGAGGTCAACAAATTATCGATCGCTATAGTCCCTCTATGCCTATGACATGGACTAATAAGGTAATAGAAGTCAATTTTTAATGATTATTTTTAACATGGCATTAGAACCACATGTTTTGATTTTGGGAGATCTAGGATTTTTGATATGGGGAAAGTTGGAACTTTTGATCTCATAAAATATGAGGATGTTCTTGATATGTTTTTTTGACCATGTGATCGACATGAGGCGAAGGAAAAGAAGAAAATGGAACCCTTCATTATTGTTGAGTTTTTCTTATTGTTTTATATGTACAACTACAAATGAACTGCAAGGGATTTCTATAGACATTGTTATCAAGTCTAAACATGGTCAACTTTGCAACTTTAGAGTACTTGTGGAGGAGTTGGGACATGCAATTTTGGGGACTCGAGGAAGAGATCTTTCATGGGGGGTGATGGGTGTGCAACAATGTGATTCTAGAAGATCTAGTTGACAATTATGGAGTTGATGTGCATGTGCAAGACATAATTATGATCCAACACACGATGGGTTGATGATGAGTGTGGAGAATAAATTACTAGACTGTTGAAAAATAACAATATCATTAAATTTGTTTTTTTAGTAATACGAGGTTATGTCTTTAGGATTGTTTGCAAGAGAAGGTTTAATGTAACATCGATGGACCATTTGGAATTTTTTTTAAATCCAAGTTGCTCATTTGGAAATCCTCTTGTAATGTAACTAACATAGAGGTATAGAGAATGCATAAAAGGAAGGTAAACACATTCTAATAGATGGAGGATTAGCTTTTAAAAAAAAAAAAAAAAACTTATATTCTAAATTTCAAGAAAAATTTGAATCAACTTCAAAGGTGCCATACTAACATTACCAAAGCCCAAGATCTCTACTACTCTCAACCTAATAAAGATTATAAGTATGTGACTACAAATATAGTCTTTCTCTTGGCTTAAAAATGCCTGGCCTTTTTCTAAACCAAAACATACAAACAAAAGTAGTCGATAAACTAAAAATACAAATTGCATTTCTACATCACCCATGGGACCTAATTCTCAAAGACCAGATGATATCAAAAAAGGGAGTAAGTATTTTCTAAAAGCATTCCCTCTTTATTTAATTATGCTTCATAGAGCTTACCCTCCTACATAATCAATGCCTCTTTTAAGAGTATGTCTACTTATTTTTTAAATTCTCTATACACATGATTGAAGGAAACATTCATGAATTTGTTTCTTATCTTAGAAACTCTTTCCATGATAAGATATAACGACGTGTTTTCTATGTTATTGCTCCCTTTTTCCCATTCAATGATAAGTTTCGAATCACGAAAGACTTGTAGATTAAAAATCCTACATTGGATTTCTACATCCCTCATGGGACCTGAATTCTCAGAGACTAGTTGATATCAAAAAAAAGATTGAGTCTTTTCTAAGAGCATTCCTCTTTTATTTGATTATTCTTTATAAATCTTACCCTCCTGTAGAGTTAATGCATCTTCCAAGAGTATGCATGTTTCTTTATTAAATTCTATATACACATGATTGAAGGTAATATAAACTCCTTCCATGATAAGATATAACAACATATATTATGTATTATTCCTCCCTTTTTCCCATTTGATGATGAGTTTTGAATCACCCAAAACTTGTAGACTGAAATTCCTCTTTTTTATGCAATTTTAAGGAGTATCCATAGTGCATAAATCCCAACCCTGTTATTTGTCCCTAAACTTGTTGCATATCTGAAAGTAATAAAGGTATTTTCCTTCAAGTAGAGGATGCCAATACCCCATAGATACTTGGAGGTCCTTGACAAGCACCATCAAAGATTCACCAAGCCACAACGTTGTTAGTTTTGGTTCTAATAGATTTCTTGGCATCTTAACTTTTACAAGTTTCTAGGTTCCTCCATAAGTGAATCTTACTTGCTGGCAGAGTTTTTTAGGTAGTATTTCCTTGCCTTGGAATATCATATCATTTCTTGCAATCCAAATAGCTCAACTGAGAATAAAAGGTAATGCCTTATGTTATGACACCGATCTATCTCTGTACCATCCATCAAAGCATTTTGTAAATGACTTACCTTCCCACTTCCAAGGAAAATTTTAAGGATCCATACTTATCTTAAAGTATAGAAACCTTGGTGAATCTTACTAATCCTTAAAATGCCAACCATAAAATGTTTGGCGATATTTTTGTAAAAATATTCAAATTTACAAGGATTTAATATAGTTTCTAGAAAATTTTGGCGATTTTTAAAGTAAAATACTTTTATCCTATAGAATTTGGGCAAATTATTTTAGAAAAAAATAAAATTGGTGAATCGTTTTTCAGATAAAAAAAAAAAACATAGAAAATTAGCCCATAAAATTTTCCTTGCCCACTTTCCTTTACCTTAATCAACTTCAATGCCTCTACCCATACTTCTCTTGCAAATCGACAGTGAAGTAGTAGATGATATGTGGTTTCCTCTTGGATATTACACATCATACATTTGCTTGGCCCTTACGATGTTCACTTCTATCAATTTCCCCAAGTAAGAACCTTATTAGATAAAACCAACCAAATAAAAAAAATTGTTTTCAAAGGACTATTCAACTTCCATATGGATTTCCACCACCATTTCTTATCATTTTCTACTTCATCTTCCACTTTTACCTTATACCCTAGCTTTCTTGTATAATTGGAAATTGCTTTATTCTTAGACCACATAAGTTTATCAACCTCGACCTTTAATGTTATTGCATTGTGTTTTAATTAAGCAGGAATTGAGTCCATTAATTTGCAAAATCTCCTTGAAAGTCTAACTATGAGGTAGATTTCCACACTTGGTTCCATGTATTGGAGTTAGGATAAACTCCACCTACTAAGTGATAGATTCCCATATTATTAAGGGTATTCTTTAATCTATCTAAAAGTTTAAAATTACTTGAGCTGCCCGTCCATGGACCTTCCCTAATCCTTACTATGTTTCCTTTCCCTATAACCATCCATTTACCCACCAAGAGAAAATACCCTCACCATAGCCTTCCATACAACTAAAGCTCCACTCTAGATTTTTACCTCCTCTTTAATCTAGTCCTCAAAAAAGTGTAATGCTATGCACTTCATGACCATCATGTTTTCCCACCACTTCCCCACAAGCCCTCATGATGTATCAACCTTCATAGGATTTTTGTTGCCAAGGGGATCCCTTCCTTTTCCCTTTAACATGCCCATAGAAAGCTAAAGCATTTTCTTCTTATCTCTTCCAAAAATCACTTTTTGGATATGAGCTAATGATAATCAATATATTGGTATCGCCTCTAAAATAGAATTTACTAATGCCAATATACCTCCTCTAGAATGTTATTTGTGACTCTAATTAGACACTTTCCCTTCAATTTTCTCATACAATAAGATCCAATCTTTTAAGTTATAATCATTAGATTAAGGATTGAATCCCAAATATTTTAGTCCAATATCAAATGGGATAGGAGTAAATGGAAGAATTATATCAAGTTACATTTATAAGTCTTCCTCCAAGTCAATGAAGAGTATTGATGATTTGTGGATATTGAATTCCATCCCTATTGCCTCACAATAGAGGTCTATAATTTCTTCATATTTCCTCTCTTCGTTGATCGTTCCCAGGCCGAACAACATAACCCCATCCATGAATAAAATATTCATTAAAGAGAGATATCCTTCCATCCTTATGCCCTCAATGTCTCCCTCCTTTTTTGTTGTTATAATCACTCTACTCAATCCTTCAGTGACCAAGATAAATAAGAATGGGGACAATCAACACACTTTCCCAAGTCCTCTCATGGCGTAGAATAATATTGATGGTGAACCATTTATCAAAACTACAAATGATTCTAAATCCAAATAACCCATTATCCAGTTAACCACTTGATTGCTCATCCGTATTTGAATCACCAACAACCTCAAATATAACAAGCTAAATTTATCATAGACCTTTTCCATATCAATTTTCATTATGAGAGTTGGAAAACTTTTAACTTGTATTTAGTACATGCCTTCCTATGTTGTTCCCAATGCATCATGAATTCGTCTATTGAAGAGGAATCCAAATTCCTCTTCTTATAGCAACCTTGAAAGAATATTTTTTAATAAGTTAGCAAGGATCTTGGAAATAATTTTGTACAAAAGATTACATAAAGAGAATAACATGTAATCATAAAAAGTCTCTGCGTCATTCTTTTTGGGGATCAAAGTTATAAAAGTTGTATTTAGTTCTCTTAGTGCTTTTCCATAAACCTCAGACTCCTCTATTACTGCAGTAATTCTTCCTCCAAAAAGTAATAAAATCCACATGTTGTCCATCCATCTAGCCCACTGATTTTTTCCCTTTTTAAGGAGAATAAAATTGCTTTGATTTCCTCTTTTGAAACCTCTTCTTCAAGCTCCTCATTTCATTGGTCATCTACCATTCTTGGAAAGAATACACCACTATTTGGATCTCTATTATATTTGGCACTAGGAGGTTCTTAGAATAGTGTTTTAAAGTGTTTCATGCCTTCTTATGCAATTTCTGAGAAAATTTTAGCCATTGTGCCCTCTTGCTTCCTTAACTCCTAAATATTATTTATATTCTTCTAATGTTTGGCATAGTTTTGGAAGAATTTGGTGTTTTCGCCATCTTCAACTAGCGAAATAGCTCTAATTTTCAACCTCCACTCTACCTCCTCTTTCTATGGGATATTTCTTTTAACACTTTCCAACTTCTTTAGATCCACTCTTTCTTCCTCAAAGAACAATCCTCTTTCATTATTTTCAAATATATATCCAATTTGTCCTCATTCTCAATTAACTCTTTTGGGGCTTTCCTAGATTTTTTCCTTGTCCATTCCACTACTATTTTCTTAACATTCTTGATATTCTTAACAAACTGAGACATGGATGACTCTCCTATGTTTGGGAGATAATTTCTCTAGTTCTTTATTACCATGTCTCTAAAACCCTCTTCCTCTAGCCAAGTGTGATTGAATTTAAAAGGGCCCGTGTTCTTCTTTTTCTACTTAAAGAAGAATGGGATGATGGTCCAAAGGACTATCTTCCCCAATCCAAGATTTCATTTATTCTAACTCCTCCAAGAGTTTCTCTACTACCATGAACTTGTTTATCCTCTTAGATACCCTCCCCCTTCTACTTCTAAAGCTTCTCCAAGTAGGGACTATTTGTACATTTTCCACATCACATAACCCCATTTCCTCAAACATATGAACAAAGTACTCTATTAGAGGATCCTTTTTTGTACTCCCCCCCAACACTTCTACTTTCATCTATAAATCATGGTCACCTCCTAATATCACATTACCATTTATTTTCCAACCCTGGGTTTTGAAGTTGACTTAGTAGATTTTCCTTTCTCTATAAGGATCAAGCAGATTGATCATATTAAAAACCTTTCCTAGTTTGTTTGACCTAAATTCCATCTTAACGCCCACATTTAAAAGAGATGAAGAAATTATTTCTAATGAGTCCTTCCACCTTGTTATTATTCCCCCTGATTTTCCATCTAAATCTAATGTACTAAATGACCAAACTTTTAAATAGGAAGCCAAAATTGTGATAACTTTATTCCCCTTACACATGGTCTTTTGGAGAAGAAGAATATATGACTTATATTTGTTGAATAGATTCCTTGGGGCTAGATTCTTGTGGGCACCCCCTGCTCCTCTCACATTTAGAGATAGAGTAATCATGGGTGGGTTTTATATGAGGCCAACCTTGCTCTAAGGACCCCTTTTATGGTAATTTGATTCCCCTCCTTGACTTTATTTTAGCTCTCCTTTTTCAATAGGGATAGGTATGAATTTCAACCTACTATCAAAGGGATGCTACAATCTAAATCTAGTCCCCCTTCAACACCTAGCTCCTCATTTTGGAAGGATTATTTTCTAGATCCAAGTTTATATCTAGTTTCAGTTTTCCTTTCTATCCCTTGGTTTAAGTCCACCCATTATAAAAACAAGTCATTAGTTGGGGCTAAGGTCACCGATCCTCAATGCTCTAAGGGTTTCAAATGTTGAAACCTTGGGGTTTTATTCCTTCTTTTCAAGATTGACATACATAGGATCTCCCAATTTCCTCTCCAAACTCTAAGAGCTATGGGCATAATCTTTTAATTGCAAATATTTTTCCTTTACCCAATTTAAACAAGATAAAGGTTTAAAATTCATAGAAGTCATACCTTTTTTTAAAGACATACACATAATTCTTTTTTACCTTCTGCTTTTGGATACTCCGAGTCCTTCTTCTCTTCTTTGATCAAGGATTAAACACTAATGCCCTTTTCCTGCTCTGACATTCTACTTTCTATTTCTTCTATTGTCTGGTTCAGAAATTTCCTTCTTATGCCTCTTCCTTAGCCTCTTTTCTTGGTAATTTCGATACCTTTTGGACTACTTGTCCCTTTTTATTATAAACCCATCGATGATCCATCTTACAATAGTGTTTCCAAATTCCCTACTTCATTAAATTTCAAACATCTAAATAAATCTTTATAATAATCTAATGATTGATTCAATCTCTAAGGCCCCTAAACTATTTCTATCTCTTCTAGCAGGCCCTCCCATAAATATATTTTGTTGGAATCTTAATTTCTTTTGGTTAATTTGGGCTTGGTAGTTGAGATCATATTATCATAAAGTACCTATTCCATCCCTTATCATATTCAAGATATTTTTATTCGAGGGCTCTATAGGTAAGCCAAACAATATTACCCATATTGTCTACTTGAATGTAGTTTATTTTCTAGGATCAAAATCCGACCTCCATTACTTAAGGTATAGTATAGAAGGAGCCCAATACCACTTCTTTGCCAATATTTCCTTCACGTTGTTTGTATACTTGAATTTAAATCACAGCCAACCACAAATCAAGGTATGAAATTATGGGATATACCTAAGAGTTCCCTTCCAGTTATCTTCAAACTGTCTTGTTAGGGACTCCTTCTTCACATTTTTCCTCGTGACTCTTCCTATAAGTTCCCTTTCTATTAGAATCTTGATGTCTTCCAATCCCACATATTCACCTACAACCATGCTTAACCTTTCCTTACATGGGTGTATGCACTTATTCCTTATTTTACTTCCCCTATACCCCAAGTTTAACTCTTTCCATGTCTTCTTGTTTTGAACCACCCCTCCTCCTGTCAATTTGGTCTAGTTAGCTCTCTAAACCTATGCCCTAGCTAAAATATTAGGTCATGGTCTATTTTTTTTCTATGTGGATGTAGTATCTACTACATGGAGTTACAAATATTATCGTCCCTCCTTTCTAAGCTTGGGATAAATACTCCCATTTTGGATAACCCTCTAATAAAATTTTCCTTGGTTTCTACCTCTCCAAGCTCTGACAAGTTGATGGCATGCCCTTCCTTACCTCTTTTTGGTACTGAAACATTAATTTCTCATCCTATGAACTTTTATGATATTGTACCTCCTTCACATATGGGATTTCCACCACGTTGCAAGCCTTTTCTAATGTTTTGTCAATGGGGAAATCGACTCCTTGACCATAGTTCAATTCATAGTTGAAGGTGTCAATACATTTCTAAGCTTCTAGTAACTCCTCCCTTATACTAAAGATTGACTTCAAAATTTTATCCTCTCCCTCATAATCCACTTGTTCTTCCTCCATTCCACCTCCCTACCACAAGGCCATCAAAATCTTGTTGATCTACATGTTAGACATGCAGCCCTGATGGAGGATTAGATGAGATATGAATGCTCCTCACTGGAAAATTTATTAATTGCACCTAAGGAGAATTAATTTAATAATATTGTTTTGTTTATCCACTTTATATCTATTTATATTATCTAGTTTGAATGAAAATTATTATTTTTATACATTATTATATTGTCTTAGATGGCTTTGTATCATATGGTATAATGAAGCATGTGTATAAAAAAAAATTATCATTAAAGTTTTGAATAAACAAAATGACAATTATATGTGCGTGTGTGTGCATGCACGTATTTGAGAAAAAACGTTTCTATTACCAATCAAAAGGTCACTTACACGTGACATAGTGCACCCATATTTTCCATGAAATCTTGAAGTCTAGGAGCTCCTATATATGACATTCCCCTACCTATACTACATGCAATGTTATCATACCCAAATAATTATTGAAAGATATATAAAGCAAGTAAGAATAAAAAACTTATCATTGCAATTACTTCTTCGAGTGATATTCATCTTAATTTGGTTTTTCTTCCTCCATTTGGGTCTAGGTGCCTTGGCTCATTGCAATATTAGTGTGGATTCCATTCTATTTATGCTTCACATCAATTTCAAAGTTTTTGTGGGGTTTTGTGGTTGGTATAAATCACACCATTTTTTTTCCTTCAACACATTTAGTTGGCCTTCCATTATGTCCAACTTAGACTTCCTTAAATAACTTATCCCAACTTCAAAACTATAGTTTCTTCTTTTAAAACAAAAATCATTTCTAGATCATGTTATCCCCGTTTTCTAAGGATAACTAGGAGATCATGTCTCGAGGCCCACAGGTCCTAGACATGGAGTACCGAGAGCAGGATTGACCTGAGCATGGCCCTGGAGGGCCCATCCTTCGTCTTCTTCGCCAGACTTGTCCTGTTAGCAGCAACAACTTCCATCACCATCGGCTTGGACTTGCATCAGAGAAGACTCTTGCTTCATGAGGTAATTGGTCCAAGGTATCATAGTATGTGTCATGTTTTATCATTATAACTTACTTTTATATGCATTAGGTTCCTTACATTTTTGACAACTGCTTGGATCTTACACTAGTCCACTTGACCATTATTGGGGGAATTAATGGGGTGCCCTAGCAAGCTTGTATTTATGGGTTTTGGTTAGCCACCAGGGGCGATTTGCAGAGCCATCGTCCACTCCCACCATTCTATCACTTTACATCTTATCTCCCATACATCCATCCCATTACCCTAGTCCAGCCATTAGGATGACCTTTTGAGGGTTACACTTAGTCCTGTGGGAAGAAGGGGCTAAAGGCCCAGGGGGTAAAAGCAACTGGTAAAAGATAAAAGCCATAGGAAATAAAACCTAGAGATGCTTCGTCCAGGGATCCCCGAGAAGGCAATAAAAGGCCTCTCGATAAGAAACAAAAGGGACCCTAAGAAAAATAATAAAACAAGACCTAACCAAGAGGATGGGAGGTCTCATCACGAGCCGACCCATTATGTTCATAGGTATCTAGCAGTATGACATTGCCATTATCTGGTCACCACGCCAGGGCAGTAACCTTTGGTTGCATGGCCAAGGGAAATGGGGTCTCATCACGAGCCAACCTTATCATCTCTGCGAAAATACCAGTGGGTAACACTGTCAGCTCTGGTCACCACGCCAAGGCAATGTCCTCTGGTCAGACCTTGAAGTAAAAATAAAGAAAATCAATAAATAAAGAATAAAGGCAATAAAGGGGCTTGGAAAAAGTGCATCCATGACGGGTACAACTCACCTCCTACAAAGGCACCCACAGACAACACCTACCCTTGGTCTTACTATGACTGGACATCCCTAAACCATATCACTTCATGTACATGGCTTGAATGATCTTCTGTGGAAACTTTCCTTTTCCGGTGGATGCTGGCCCAATAGGTTATACTGTCTATTTCTTCAACTTTGTATAGTAGATCAGTGTAATGTCTTTGAGATATTAGATGTTATGCTAGGGATTTTATGCATGTATTTGATAAATTTAATGATGAAACATGATTGACATTGCTATGATCCCGAGGACTAATGAGACCATGGAGGGCGTAGTTTTTGATGTGCAGGACCATACCCGACGGACAGGTACTAATGGACCGGTACACATGGGGATATGATTAGCTTGGACCTCCATGGGGTTGAAGAGCCCATCAGATGGTTGTTGGGATGACAGAGACATGACCACGTTATGATGAGTCATTGCACGAGAAGAAAGAAGGACATTCCACCCAGGACAATTTGGCAGAGCCTGGCCTAGGGGGAATCACCCACTGCAGATGGAACACTTGCCTTTGATGGACAGGACGTCACCTGAGAGAGATGGACGTTGTCTGGAGCGTGTGGTAGGGTGCTGAGGTCATTTGGCACGTGTGGCAGCTTGGAGGAGCCCTAGAAGGGCCAACGTTTGGTTTCTGGATGTTGTATTTGCCCAAAAAGGGCCAACGTCTCCCTCAGAAGGGTTTGACGTCCCTCTTTTTACTCACATTGTGACATTTTTCTAGCATTTAATGTAAAAACAGTGTAAATCTTATTGTCATCCTTGTCAACTGTTTTAATGACCTTAATTTTAATTCAAAGGTCATGAATTGGTATAAATAGAGGACCTTTTTCCTCATTTTTAACATAACACAACTCACTCTCTTGTGAGAGATCAATTTTTAGTCTTTTTCTTGGTATATTTGGTCTTGGAAGTGAGGTGCAACTCTTGTTGGAGGATTCTTCTTGGCATGTATGGTGTTTCTCTCATGGAAGGTTTACAACTAGGGTTTGATTAAGCATTCTTCATGATTTGTAAGTGATTTTTTCATGCAAAACTTCTTAAATGAATGGTTGTAGGTTTAATTTTTTACATTGCTATATTATTGCTATTATATTGTTGAAATCTTGAAACCCTAGGTAGAAAGCACACAAGTAGGTCATTGCTATATGTCCCCATGCTTGAGAAACTTGTTTTACCCATTGATAAATGAAGATATAGCCTAGCTGTTGCTACACTTGTCTCCCTTTTTCTGAGTTAGCATTTAAGTATAGGTTGAATATAGGAGACGTCCTAGGCCTAGTTAATTCTACACCTAGGGTTTTAACCTTTTAGGGTTTGAAGAGCCTTGCTCCCGCAACACTTTTCTCCCTTAGTCTTGTACTTTGAAGCTAGTCGTTTTGCCAAAAAGTATTTGGAGAAAGAGGAAGGAGCATGAGGCCTTGCTTAAGCAACACCAGAATGAGCCTCCTTCCCTCGGGGTTTTGATTCTAGGGCCCTTCCATTGCAGCACCATAGAACCCAACCTTCTAGTCTTTAAATTTTAATCCTCCTGAGATTTTGGCCTTACTTTTGACTCCATATTACCCTAAGGCACTGGTATTCTTTCAAACGTTGAGCTTGTTGTGCAAATTCATCTTTAAAACTTTCAAATTTTGAAACCCTAACTAACCCTAACGCACTAACCAGGGCTGACATCATACTTGACGCATCAAGCCCTCTAACCCTGCAATTAATGATGACATCATGCCTTATTTGAGCTATTGTTGATAGAAAACACTGTTGGCTTGGTCATCTTGTGATAGACATTGATGAATTGGTAATTTTCATTGGCTAATTAGCAAAACGTTGACCTTCTTTGTCTATTATATTGCTTAATCATACTAACCCTAAAGGAAGCTGACGTCATCCTTAGGATATTGACACAACAACCTATTGTATATGAGCAACTAATGACATTTAATGCATTGATTTAATTCAAGAATTGATCCTTTTCGTTAGATGCTATATTATTCCAGTGTTTATTGACAAGTAACATTATATTGCCATTGTCATTATTGCAAACATTGACTTTGTCAATATTTACTGTTGTATATTCTCATATACATTAAAGTTTAATAGTCATTGATTTATGAAGTATTAACCACTATTGCATGTACTAGTTTCATTGTTGCCTTGTCTCGCAAGCAGGTGCCTTTTTGTGGTTATGTTGGAAATACTAAAACAACTGAGAGGGGGGGTGAATCAGTTGTTTATAAGCTTAAACAATTTTACACCTTCTTAACAATTATTAATATTTCTTCATGTGTCATCAAGCAACATACAAC